>PVKZ01001917.1:0-290030 GCA_004027375.1 Macroglossus sobrinus | reverse complement strand
GTTCTCTCACCTGTTTTCCATTAAGCCAAACTTCCTCCATCTTCAACAGATTATCCATTAAGCTAAAATTCCTCCTTCAGTACAGAGCCCACCTGCTCTGCAAACTTCTAGCTTGCAGGCAACTTTAATCCTGTCTGTAGGGCATTCAGCAAGAATGGCTCCCAACAACTTACACAGTTAGTTAGATTAACATTAACACAAGATGTATTAAGAAGTCCATTCAAAGCAGTTGTTTGTAATTGTCCAATTAGAAAGACATAAAGAGCAGCAATGCAGGCTCAAACACCATGGCTATGGCTTGATGTCCAAATCTGCAGTAGATGAATCAGACAGATTAACAAAGTCCAAGGCTGCAAAGGCACGCCACAAGTCCTTTTGAAGCACGGCCACAGGTCCTTCTGAATGTGTCTTTCCCCCCTTTTTAATTTTTTTTATTTATGTGCAGATGATAGTTGTTCATTCAGATGTCTTGCACCTGTCTCTGGAGGACTTGACACCCAACTGAGAATATACAAAAAAGAATTAACAGCAATAGCACAATACGTAAAAGATACCAGGCAGTATATTTAAAAGGTTGAAACCTCTCAAATCATCTAAAATTTTCTCAGCCAATTTTGCAGGATCTACAATAAAGACTCTACTGTTTTGGATGTCAAGAATATATTTATGAAGATTAGCCACATCCAGACTGGCATTATTGTCAGTCCATATCCCTTGTAAATGTAATTTAACTTTATTTCAGTTCTATTCAGAGGCATTGTAGTCTCTGAATGTGGCCCAAACAACACCTCAATTTTTCTGCCTCCTGCCTACATTATTTCCCTTCAGAGATTTTATTCCCTTAATCTTAAGGGGATGTTGATAGATGAAGGTGTGTCTTCTGTAACTTCTTCAAAGCTGAGATAGGGCAGTAGTCCCTCCCTATGGGAATAAAAATCTCTGAAAGCCTGTTCTAAGGGCCCCAGAGGCAGACAACATGAGGTTGTTCCAGCATGTAGAAGTGGTAGAAAGCCTTGTAACATAGAAGATATAAACTTAGCAAAAAGATAGAAAAGACAAGTCAAAATTAATAGTATGAAATTACTTTTTCATGGCAGTTTGTTAATTTAAGGTGCACAAAAGTTTCTTGATTCCCTGGGACATGTGGACTTACCTAGTTTCCAGAACAGGAACTTAAGATCTTCTACGGGTTCACAAGAATAGGATATACTTGCCGGTTTATTTTCTGGAGGAACCTGTGAGGACGCATAAGAAACTTGTCAAGGCAACATAAAACACAGAAATTATTTTGATTAAGCATGGAAACCTTGTTTTCTCCTCAGAAAACTTTTCTATAACATCAGTGGCAAACTAATTGATCATTACAATATGGCTTGTATTTGAATGTTCATTACAACATGGTTTGTATTAGAACCACACTGGGAACCGCACAAATGCCCATCAGAAGGTAAATAAACACAACAGAATGAAAATGAACAAACTACAGCAATACACAAAACATGACTGAATCTCACAAACACCTGTTTAATGAAAGAGCACAGACACAAAAGAGCTGTATGGTTTTGGTTATAGGAAGTTCAAAAACAGGCAGAAATAATGCATGGTATTTGAATCAGGAGAGAGGTTCTCTTTGGAGAGAAAATGGGGTTGCAATTACTGTATTTTTTAATTTTTTATATTCTTGATGCTCTGGCATTTGAGGCCTTGATACTGGAGAAATTGCCTCTGCCAAAGCTAGCTAATTCTTAGAGATAGCCAGTGACTCCCCTGACTCCCCGGCGAGCACATTTTTGATATACAAACCAACCAATTTGATGACTATACTCTCAACTATCTCTCTCCTTTATCAAATTCATACACACCAAACCAGTATTCTCCCTGCCCTAAACCATCTCAGCACCAAGTACTGTGGTAGTCTGACCCTGCCTGGCCATTTCCTGCTCACACAAGTTTATTCCTGACTGCCCACCCTGCTTTCCTAGAACTCTCTGGCTAACATCAGTTTTCTCATAGCTTACCACTCAGTCGGTGTTCTTCCTTATGTCTGTTGCTGTGTAGGAATGATGAGATTGGACTAAACTGCCTGTTATGTTACAATCGGGGCTCAGCCTTTGGATAAGAATCCGCTGAGCTGGTGCCGGTTAAAATAAATGCTGCTTCCTGCTTATAGCCTCGGTGTCCTGTCTCTCTGAGAATCCTGCAACATTTTGGGGGACTCGTCCAAAATGCGGAGACGGCAGTTTTTGCCTCCCTTGTCTTCGGGGTCTGATCTCTGGGACTCTGGGAGAAGCAAACTTTGCCAGCAGACCTATTGTCTGTAGGGGAGGACGATTCTTCCAGTGGACTGTGGCGGCAACTCCAAGAGCACAATGGACCCAGAGCAGAACAGGAACCAGCCCAGGAGCACCGCCCAATTGAGTGGTAAAGACCCAGGTCCCAGGAACAGCCTGTCCATTAGAGGACAGAAGGGGAGTCTGATCAACTCCCAAGGCCACCCAATTACATTTGTTAGAGGAAACTGTGACCTCTCGGGTACATAGGGAGGAGTGTTGGGTGTTTGGTGTGTGTTTGCATTTGACTGAGACGTGGCCTGCTAATGAAGTGAGAGATGAGCCCCTATCCACAGTTCCGTGTTGAACCTCATATGGCTTAGGGTGATGTCACTGGATCTCCGTGAGGAGTCTAGTCCAGTAATACAATTTGGGGCTTTATACTGACCCACCAATTACTATGGGGAGCCTAAAAGATGCCCGCGAGGGGAGCAGCCAGAGACGGCTGAAGCAAATCTCTGAGTGTGAGTGGGACACCAACCATAGGTGGAAGGATGGGTGGACAACAGAGTAAACAAACACCTTTAGGTTGTATGCTTAAGAATTTCAAAAAGGGTTAATTCCGGAGATTATAGAGTTAACCTCACCGAACAGAAACTTCTTACCTTTTTTGAGATCAACTGGCCCTCTTTTGGCACTGTGTGGCCAGCAGAGGGAGGCCTTGATAGGGAAGTCATTGCAAAGGTCTCCCAAGTCATTACTGGTCCACCTGGCCACACAGACCAATTCCCTTATATAGATTCATGAGAGACAATAGTTTGCACTCAATCCCTTTGGACGAAAGTCTGCCTAGAGGAGAACTGTAGGGTCCTACTAGCCCGAGCTTGGCACCCTCCCAAGGTCAGTTTAAAAAAAAAAAGAAGCCGGTGTTGACAGCAGATTCAGAAAGTCAGCCAATCTTTACCTTCCAATGGAAAAGCAGAGACAAGGGCCAGTTAACATGGACACGACTGCCTCCGGGATTCAAAAACTCCCTGACCACCTTTGGGACAGCTCCTGCCTTGGATTTAAAGGCCTTCCCAGCAGATCCACACAGCTGTACATTACTCCAGTATGTAAATGACCTCCTCTTAACAGGAAAGACCTATGCATGGAAGGAACACATCTACTCCTCAGTCTCCTCTGGGAAGCAGGTTGCAAAGTTTCTGAAAGGAAAGCTCAAATCTGCCAAGAAAGAGTCAAATACCTCGGCTTCCACCTGTCGCAAGGACAATGCCAACTCGGCCCAGAAAGAAAACAAATAGTCTTTTCGATTCCCGTCGCAACCACCCTGGCAACAAGTCCGCAAATTCCTCAGAGCATCTGGCTTCTGCAGAATCTAGATACATAATTTCTCCTCCTTGGTCAAACCCCTCTATGAAGCCATAAAGGAGGGAGAATGGGAGCCCCTGCTCTGGGAATCTTTACAATGGAAGGCTTTTGAAAAAATCAAATGAGCACTCACTAACACTCCAGGACTAGGACTCCCAGACTTAACCAAATCCTTCTTTGTGTATGTACATGAGTGCATGGGTGTCACAGTAGGAGTCTTAACCCAACTGCTAGGATCTTGGCACTGTCCTGTGGCTTATCTCTCGAAATAGCTTGACTCTGTCACCCAAGGCTGGCCACCCTGCTTGCGAGCACCCACAGCCATGGCCCTCCTTGTGTCAGAGGCCAACAAACTGACTATGGGGCAAGAACTGACAGTTCGAGTATCACATTCAGTAATAACATTATTGGAGTACAGGGGACAATATTGGCTAATCAGTGCCCAGATGGTCAGATACCAAGAAATGCTGTGCGAAAATCCGTGTATTCGCCTTGAAGTAATGTGGACCCTGAACCCAGCCACCTCACTACCTGTTGGGCCCAGCCAACCAGACTACAACTGCATTAAAGTCATGGATGAAGTGTTTTCCAGCCAACTCGACTTGACAGACCAGCCCCTCAAGGACCCTGATGTAGAATATTACACTGATGGTAGCAGTTTTGTGTGGGGAAGAGAATGCCTTGCAGGATATGCTGTGATGACCCTAAATTCCACCAGTGAGGTAAAACCTCTGCCTAAGGAAACTTCACCACGGAAGGCAGAGCTCATCGCCTTGAACCACACCCTTCAGCTGGCAGCAGGAGTGTGTACTAACATATACACTGACTCTAAGTATGCCTTTACCACCCTCCATGTTCATGGAGCTCTGTACAAAGACAGGGTCTAATCAATTCAGGAGGAAAAGACATAAAATATGGAAAGGAAATTCTAGAACTCTTAGATGCTACACGGGCCCCCAAGAAAGTAGCAGAAAGGGGACATCATAATGGCCCGGGGCAACCTCAGGGCAGACCGTGTTGCCAAACTGGCAGTGGCAGAGGAGATAGCCAGCCCTACTGCTTTAACTGCTTCCCTGTTTCCCGGTCTCTTAGCCGAATGAGACCCCAAGTACTTGCCTCAAGGAGAAGCCTGGTTTAAGACTGAAGAAGGGAGCTTACTCCCCAGTGGATAATGGAGGTTCAAGGATGGGTGAACTTCAGTCCCTGGGACCCTAGCCCCAGTTTTTGTCAAGCAATTTTACCAAAGGATTCACCTTGGTCTCATTGCCCTAGAAATCGCTCTAAGCCAATCTTCTATGTCTCCCAGCTCTCTAGAATCTCCCAAGCAGTGTGTGAATGGTGCAAAGTCTGTGCCCACAGCAAAGGCCTTGTGTTTCACCAGGAGTCCAAAGTGTTAGTGGCACCCTATTTGAAGAACTTGAAGTAGACTTCACTAAAATGTCTCGATCACAGGGCCTCAAGTATCTCTTGGTCTTTGTATGCACCTGTTCTGGTTGGTAGAGGCTTACCCCACCTGGACTGAGAAGGCCCAAGAAGTAGCCAGACTGCTCCTCCAAGAAATTGTTCCACGATTTGGCCTACCAGTTGCCATTGACTCAGATAACGAGCCAGCCATTGTAGCAGAAATAGGGCAGCTACTAGCCAAGATTTTAAATATTAAATGGAAATTATATACCGCCTATCAACCACAGAGTTCAGGACAGGTGGAACGCATGAACAGGACCCTTAAGATTCAGTTGGGAAAACTATGTCAGGAGACACATCTACACTGGGACAAAGTCCACCCCATGGCACTATTAAGGATCATTCAACCCCAACCAAGACGACTGGGTTCTCTGCCTATGTTATATCAAAACTGAGGCTCAGCCTTTGGATAAGAATCCGCTGAGCCAGTGCCAGCACCAGTAAACACTGCTTCCTGCTTATAGCCTCGGTGTTCTGCCTCTCCATTTGAGAATCTCATAACAGTACCAGACAACTAGAGTGTGGGCGCCAGGCCTGTCTGGCCCAAGGTCTGGCTGTAATCCAAGATCTGGCTGTGATCCAGGCTCCAGCTAGGAATAGGGCCCCAGATTTAGCATTAGTGTAGTTGGGCACCTGCGCCTAAAATATGTAAGCATACTTCAGCTTATTGTATCATACATATGAGGCTAAAGGCCACTATTGTACTCTGTTCTATGTGGAGCCATGTGGTCCCCTGGGGAGCAGAAATAGTGTGTGCAATACTGCACTCCCCCCAATAGACTGTACTTCTAGAAATAGAACTACACTCCGCACAATAAAGTTGGTGCCTGCTATTTCATTCTCATGCCGGCCTCTTGTGCATTCTTCCAACTGGGCATCTCACCATTGAACCTCCCCTTCTCGATCACTAGGAGTAGCCGACAGGATCAGCTTGGCGCTGACATAGAGACCACCTGTATAGCCCACAGCCAACTAAAATTACTCTAACTATCCATTCCTGATTTACTTAGTTTGCCTACTCTTTCTTGCCCATTCCTTCCTGAAAGAACCCCAATACAGGTTCTGGGCCATGCTCTGCATTCTTCCCTTCTTGCTTCCTGGCTGACCTGGGTGCTTCCCAGATCTCATGTGGTATGGCAGTTAATGCCTCCTATTTCTAAAGATCTGTGAGTATAAATTCTTCCTTCATGACAATCATTTCCATGTCAGCTGTTTTACTATACCTGATTAGAACAAATCTCCAGGTTTGTTTTTAACACAAGAGTTGTGAGTAGGAACAACTTGGGAGGCAGCTTCTGGGGTGCTGAAAATGTGCCATTTCTTGACATAAAGGGTTATACAAGTACATTAATTTTATGATAATTCATTGAGTTGTAGACATAATTCATGTATTTTCCTGCAATTATTAAGAAGTTGCAACAAAAAAATGTTAAATGTTAGTGATTGTTTTATTTCCTGTTCCCTCATCCCGACACACACCCAAAATGATTAATCAGTTTAAAGCTGCATGGAGCCTTTTGTGTGTCCAGTATGTTCACTACCCTAATTGTGATCAATGGCTTGAGCCTGACGCCTTTCCCATCTACTCTCTAATGATGACACATCTGTCACTGGTTCAAGGTGCAGAATGAAAAAGGTGCAGTGTTAATTTTTCAGAGATTCACAGCTAGATTCATCAAACTCATGGTAAGGAGAAAATCACAAAGCAGACATCAATAGGTATTTGAGAACTAATCGTCCTTACGTTATTGGCCTCTAGGTTACCTGTATTGTGGTTAGAGAATATGATATTGATATTATTTCAATCTTCAGAAATCTATTTTGAGTTTATTCTTATCTATGATGTAAAGAGGTGCTTAATGGCCTAGAATATGATTGATTTTTGTAAATACTTCCTATATACTGGAAGAAAAGATAGCCTAATAAGTGCACCATTTTATTCAACTTTATATTTGATTTAATAAACATATTTAGCAAGATAATGACTAAATACCAGTATTTATAATGACTAGCAACAAACAGAGAATGAAATTAAAAGAAAGATAAAATAATAGCATCAAAAAATCAAGTACCTGGAAATATATCTAACAAAACATATATGTAAAACTTCTACACAGGAAAAAAATATTTTAAACATTATTAAAAGAAATTTGTAAAATCTAACTAAATGAATAAATATATTGTGTTTATTGAGTGAAACTCAATATTGTAAAGATGTCTCTTTTACTCTGACTTTTAATGGTAGGTTTAGTTTTTATAATTTTATTCAGTTATACTTCACATGTAATATTATATTAGTTTCACTTGTACCACAAAGTGATTAGACATTTATATACCTTACAGAGTGATCACTCTGATAAGTGTTAATACCCATCTGACATCATTCATAGTTATTATAATATTATTGACTATATGCCTTATGTTGTATTTTACATCTTCATGATTGTTTCTATAACTGCTAATTTGTACTTCTTATTCATCCCCCTTTTGACCCATCCACCCCAAAACCCTGCCATCAGACAAACATCAGAATGTTTTCTGTATCTAGAAGTTGGTTTCTCTTTTTTGGTTTACTTATTTTGTTTTTTAGATTTTACATATAAGTGAAATCATATGGTATTTATCTTTCTCTGTCTGGCTTATTTCACTTGGAAAAATACTCTCTAGGTTTATCCATGTTGTTGCAAATAGCAAGATTCAATTTTTATGACTGAGTAATATTTCATTGCATATATGTACCACCTCTTCTTCATCCATTTGTCTATGGATGGACACCCATGTTGCTTCTATATGTTGGCTATTGTAAATAGCACTGCAATGAACATAGGAGTGCATATGTCTTTTCAAATTAGTGTTTTGGGTTACTCCAAATAAATATACAGAAGTGGAACTATTGAGTCACCTGCAGCTTCATCAAGTTACAATCCCACTAAGAGTGTACAAGGATTCCCTCTTTTCCACCTCTTCACCAACAGTTGTTTGTTAGTTTACCAATGATAACCATCCTGATAGGTGTGAGGTAATATTTAATTGTGGTTTTAATTTGCATTTCCCTGATGTTTTGTGATGTTGAGAAATTTTCCTATTGACAATCTGTATGTCCTCTTTGGAGAAATGTTTATTCAGGTCCTCTGCCCATTTTTTAATCAGATTTTTTTAGTGTTAAGTGGTAGAGATTCTTATATTTTTTGGATGTATCATTGGCAAACATCTCTTTTATTCAGTAGATTGTCTTTTTGTTTTGTGGATAGTTTTCTTCACAGTTCAAAAACTTTTAGTGTGATGTAGTCCCGCTTGTTTATTTTTTCTTTTGTTTCCCTTTCCTGAGGAGACATATTCAAAACATATTGCTAAGAACAATATCAAAGAGTTTACTGCCCATGTTTTCTTCTAAGAGTTTTATTGTTTCAGGTCTTACACTCAAGTCTTTAATCCATTTTGAGTTTGTTCTTGTCTATGGTGTAAGGAGGTGATCCAGGTTCATTCTTTTGCATGTGTCTGTCCAGTTTACTCAACACCATTTATTAAAGGGTTGTCTTTACTCCATTGTACTTTTTTTCCTGTTTAATTATAGATTAATTGACCATATAGGTGTGGGTTCATTTCTGGGCTCTCTCTTCTGCTTCATTTAACTGTGTCTGTTTTTATGCCAGTACCATGTTGTTCTGTTTACCATAGACTTGCAGTATAGTTTGATATCAGGTAGCATGATACCTCCAACTTTGTTTTTCTTTCTCAAGATTGCTGTGGCTACTCAGTGTCTTTTGTGGTTCCATATAAATTGTAGGATTATTTGTTCTAGTTCTGTGAAAAATGTCATTGTATTTTGATAGGGATTGCATTGAATCTATAGATTGCTTTAGATAATATAACATTTTTATGATGTTAATTCTTCCTATCCATGAGCATGGTGTATGCTTCCATTTATTTGTATCTTCTTCAATTTCTTTCTTCAATGTCATAGTTTTCCTTATTGCTAGGTATTTTTTTGATGCAATTGTAAATGAGATTGTTTTCTGAATTTCTCTTTCTAATAGTTTATTATTGGAGTATAGAAATACAAGCAATTTCTGAATATTAATTTTGTATCCTACTAATTTACTGAATTAGAATATCAGTTCTCATATTTTTTTTTGGTGGAATCTTTTGAGTTCTCTATAGTATCATGTGATCTGCAAATAATGACAGTTTTACTTTTTCTTTTCCAAACTGGATGCCTTTATTTTTTTCTTGTCTGATTGCTATGGCTAGGACTTCCAATACTATGTTGAATAAAAGCTGTGAAAGTGGACATCTTTGTCTTGCTGCCAGACTTAAGGGAAATGCTTTTAGCTTTTCACCAGTGATACGATGGTAGTTGTGGTTTTGTCTTATATGGCCTTTATTATGTTAAGGTATATTCCTCTATCCCCACTTTGCTGAGAATTTTAATCATGAATTTTAATAATAAATAAAAAACATTTGTCAAATATTTTTTCTGCATCTACTAATGTGATCATATAGTTTTTATTCTTCCTTTTGTTTATGTGAAATATTATGTTAAGTGCTTTGAAAATAATGAACCAAACTTGCATCACAGGAATAAATTTTATTTGATTATGGTGTATAATCTTTTAAATGTATTGCTGTATTCAGGTTCCTAACATTTTGTTAAGAATTTTTTCATCCATGTTCATCAGAGATATTGGCTTTTAATATGTTTTTGTGTGTGTGTGGTAATGTATTTATCTGTTGTCAGAATCAGATTAATATTGGCCTTGTAAAATGAGTTTGGGAGCCTTCTTTTCTCCTCATTTTTTGAGAATAGTTTAAGAATGATAGGTGTTAATTCTTTTATTGGTGTTTGGTAAAATACACCTTTGAGCCATCGGGTCTAAGAATTTTGTTTGTGGGAGTTTTTTGATTAAGAATTTTGTTTGTGGGAGATTTTCTGTTTCTTCTTCATTCAGTCTTGGAAAATTATACATTTTTAAGAGTTTATCCATTTCTTCCAGGTTGTCTAATTTGGTGGCATATAATTGCTTGTAGTATTTTTTTAAAATAATCCTTTGTATTTCTATAATGTTAATTGTCACTTCTCTTTTATTTCTAATTTTATTTATTTTTGTACTCACCCTTTTTTTTAAATTAATTAATTAAAAATTTTTTTGGTGACATTGGTTAATAAAATTCAGTGTTTTAGCTGTATACTTTAACATTAAGGCATATATATATATATATATATATATATATATATATATATATATATATATATATATACCATGTGTTCACCTCCCATAGTTAGATTTTCTTCTGTCACCACATATTTGACCCCCTTTACCCAGTCTACCTCACCCCTCCACCACCCCCTTCCTTCTGGTAATCACTAGTCTATAGTTCATGTCGATGAGTCTCTATTTGTTTGTCCTGTTCATTTGTTGCTTTTAGGTTTATATCCCACATATAAGTTATATCATGTGATTTTCAACCTTTTCTGTCTGGCTTGTTTCACTTAGCATGATTATCTTAAGGTCTGTCCATGTTGTTGCAAATGGTAGTATTATATCTCTCCTTATGGCTGAGTAATATTCCGTTGTATATATGTACCACAGCTTCTTTAGTCATTCATCTATCGTAGGACACTTTGGTTGTATCCGTCTCCTGGCCACTGTGAATAAAGCTGCTATGAACATTGGTATGCAAATATCTTTTCGGATATGAGGTTTCAAGTCTTTGGGGGTAAATATGCAGTAGCAGGATTGCTGGATCATATGGTAGGTCAATTCTTAGTTTTTTGAGGAACTTCCATACTGTTTTCCATAGTGGCTGTACCAATTTGCAGTCCCACCAGCAGTGTATAAGGGTTCCTTTTTCTCTGCATCCTCTCCAAAATTTACTACTTGTCCTTTTGATTATAGCTATTCTAACAAGTGTGAGATGGTATCTCATTGTGGTTTTGATTTACATTTCTCTAATATCTGGCAATGTTGAACATCTTTTCATATATTTGTTGGTCATTTGTATGTCCTATATGGAAAACTATCTGTTCAGGTCCTCTGCCCGTTTTTTGGTTGGATCATTTTGTTGTTGTTGTTGTTGTTGTTATTAAGTCATATGAGTTTTTTCTATATTTCGAATGTTAGGTCCTTATCAGAGTCATTGCATGCGAATATATATTCCCTTTCAGATGGTTGTCTCTTTACCTTGTTGACAATTTCTTTTGCTGAGCAGATTTTTAGTCTGATGTAGTCCCATTCATTATTTTAGCTTTTACTTCCATTGCCTTTGTGGTCAAATTCATAAAATCATCTTTAAGTCCAAGGCCCTTGAATTTAGTTCCTATGTTTTCTTCTATACATTTTATCGTTTCAGGTTTCGTATCCAGGACTTTAATCAATTTTGGTTAATTTTGGTGTGTGGTGATAGACAACACTCTAGTTTCATTTTTTGCAGGTGGCTTTCCAGTTTTCCTAGTACCATTTATTGAAGAGGCTTTCTTTTCTCTACTGTATGTTTTGGCATTTTTGTCAAAAATGATTTGCCCATATAAACATGGGTTTACTTCTGGACTCTCAATTCTGTACCACTGGTCTGTGTACCTATTTTTCTGCCAATACCATGACATTGTGATTACTGTCGCTTTGTAGTATAATCTGAAGTGGAGCAGAGTGATGCCTCCATCCTCATTCTTTTATCTCAGAATGGCTTTGGCAATTCAGTGTCTTCTGTGCTTCCATACAATCCTGATGATTTTTTTGTTCTACTTTTTAAAAAAATGCTGATGAGATTTTGATGGGGATTGCATTAAATTTATATAATGCTTTAGGTAATATGTTATTTTAACTATGCTGATACTTCCAATCCAAGAACATATAATATCTTTCCATTTCTTGGTATCTTCTTTGATTTCTTTTAATAAGGTCTTGTAGTTTTCATTGAAAAGGTCCTTCACATGTTTCATTAGATTTATTTCTAGGTATTTTATTATTTTTGTTGCAATTGTAAAAGGAATTATTTTTTCCACTTCTTTTTCTTACACTTCATTATTGGAGTATAGGAATGCTATGGAATTTTGAACATTGATTTTGTATCCAGAAACTTTACTGTTTTTGCTTATTATTTTGAACAGTGTTTTTGTGGAGTCTTTAAGGTTTTCTATATGAAGAATGATGTCATCCACAAATAGTGACATTTTGACCTCTTCATTCCTATTTGGATACCTTTTTTATCTTTCTCTTGTCTGATTGCACTCGCTAGGACCTCCAATGTTATATTGAATAGCAGTGGTGATAGTGGACAGCCTTGTCTTGTTCCTGATCTTAGATGGAAGGTTTTTAGTTTTTCACCATTAAATATAAATTTGGCTGGGGATTTGTCATTTATTATGTTAAGGTACTTTACTTCTATACCACTTTTGTTAAATGTCTTGTTCATAAATGGATGCTGTATCCTGTTAAAGGCTTGTTCTACATCTATGATATGACCATATAATTCTTATTTTTTAATTTCTTTATTTGGTGTATCACATTAATCGATTTGCATATGTTGAACTATTCCTGTGCCCCTGGACTGAAGCCCAGTTGATCATGGTGTATAATCTTTTTAATATGTTGCTGTATTCAGTTTACTAGTATCTTATTTAGGGTTTTTTCATCTGTGTTCATGAGAGATATTGGTCTGTAGTTTTCTTTTTTTGTGTTATCTTTACCAGGTTTTGGTATCAAGGTAAGACTGGCCTAAAATAATTCGAAAAGTATTACCTCTTCTTTGATTTTTTGGAAGAGTTAGAGGAGAATAGGTATTAAATCTTTGAATGTTTGGTAGAATTCACTGGAGCAGCCATCTGGTCCTGGACTTTTACTTTTTGGTAGGTTTTGATGATTGTTTCAATTTCCATACTGCTGACTGGTCTATTTAGATTTTCCAGTTCTTGATGCAGTCTAGGAAGATTGTATTTTTCTAAGTACTGTTCCATTTCTTCTAAGTTATTAAATTTGGTGGTATATACTTTTTTATAGTATTCTTGAATTATCTTTTGTGTTTTTGTGGTATCTGTCATAACTTACTCTCTTTCATTTCTGATTTGATGTATTCATGTCTTTGCTCTTTTTTCTTTAGTGAGTCTAGCCAGGGGTTTGTCAATTTTATTAACCTTCTCAAAGAACCAGCTCTTTGTTGCAATTATCTTTTCTAGTGTTTTCAGTTTCATTTATTTCTGCTCTACTTTTGATTATTTCTTTCCTTCTACTGACTTTAGATTTCATCTGTTCTTCCTTTTCTAGTTTTTTTTTTTTTTAAGATGAAGCGGTAGGTTGTTTATTTGGACTCGTTCTTGTTTGTTGAGGTAGAACTGTAATGACATGAACTTTCCTCTTGTGAACACTTTTACCATGTCCCAAAAGTTTTGATATGTTCTACTATCATTATCATTTATTTCTATGTATCTCTTGATCTATCTTTTTATTTCTTCTCTGACCCAGTCATTCCTCAGTAGCATGTTGTTTGATCTACATGTATTTGTAGTTCTTCCCGCTTTCTTTTTATAGTTGATATTCAACTTCAAAAAATTATGATCAGAGAATATGGTTGATATGATTTCAACCCTTTTATATTTGTTGATGCTATCTCTCTGTCCCAGCATGTGGTCGATTCTTGAGAATGTTCCATATGCACTAGAAAAGAATGTATAAGCAGCTGTTTTGGGATGGAAGGCTCTGTAAATGCCGATCATGTCCACTTGGTCTAATGTGTCATTTAAGGATGTTATTTCTTTATTGATTTTCTTTTTGGATGGTTTGTCCATTTTTGACAGTGGTATATTTAGGTCCAGTACTACGATAGTGTTTTGGTCTGTTTCTCCCTTTAGTTCTGTTAGTTATTGCTTTATATATTTTGTGGCTCCCTGTTTGGAAGCATAGATATTAATAAGTGTTATGTCTTCTTAGTGCATGATTCCTTTTGTCTTTATGAAGTGTCCATCAGTATCTTTCTTTACCTTTTTGATTTGGAAGTCTATGTCGTCTGATAGTACCACTACTCCTGCTTTTCTCTGAATATCATTTGCTTGGAATATCATTTTCTACCCTTTCCTTTCTATTTGAGTCTATATTTGTCTTCAGAGCTGAGATGTGTCTCCTGGAGGCAGCGTATTGTTGGGTTTTATTTTTTTATCCAATCTACAAATCTGTGCCTTTTTATTGGTGAGTTCAGTCCATTTACATTTACAATGATGATTGAAATATGAGATCTTCTTATAGCCATTTTATCTTTTGTTTTCCGATAACTCAGTGTTTCCATTGCTTCCTTGTCCTTGTGTATCTGTTTTCTTTACTTTGGTTGGCTTCTGTGGGGTTCTTCTTGTTTTATGTTATATACTTCAGTTCTGAATCTTTGGTGTGTGGTTACCATTATGAATATGTAAAGGATAGTTATATATATATATATATATATATATATATATATATATATATATACACACAGTCGTCCCTTTTCTTCTGCATGTGCCCTTTGCGAATTTGGACCTTTGATTCCTCCCCTTTTCAGTCATTGTTGTCTCAATTTGTCCCTATGTAAGCTGAATGTTCATTACTCTCTTGCTATAGCAATTCTCTTCTTACCGTTCAAGCTTATGTTCTTAGTAAGAATTGCTCTTCTCTGCTTCTATTTGCCTGATAGTCACCTTACTCTTAATTGTGTTTTTCTGTGTGTGTCATTTTGTTTTATGGGAGCTGACCCCTTTCAGTATTTCCTGTAGTGCAGGCCTTGTAGTGGAGAATACCCTCAATTTTTGTATGTTTAGAAAGGTCTTTATTTCTCCTTCATATCTAAAAGAGCTTTGCTGGATACATTATTCTAGGCTGGTAGTTCCTTTCCTTTAATATTTTGAATATTTGATTCCACTTCTTTCTGGCTTGTAAGGTTTGTGCTGAGAAGTTCAATGATAATCTAATGGGTTTTCCTTTATAAGTTACCAGTTTCTTCTCCCTGGTTGCCCTGAGAATTCTGATGTTGTCATTAATTTTTGATAATTTTGATACAATGTGTCTCAGTGAAGGTTTTTTGAGGTTGAGATAATTGGTTTGTTCTGTTGAATTCTTGAATTTCAAGCTCCAGCTCATTCCTTAGATTTGGGAAATTCTTGTCAACTATTTGTCTGAAAATGCTTTCTAATCCCTGTACCTTTTCCTTGCCTTCAATAATGCCCATTATTCTTATGTTTTCTCTCCTGATAGTATCAGCTAGTTCTTGAATTTCTTGTTCATTATTTTTCATTCTTCAGCTTCTCTCTTCTTCCTCCTAATTTATTTTTAAATTTCTGTCTTTGATATCACTGACCCTTTTCTCTATTTGGTCGACTCTATTTCTTAAGCTTGCTATTTCATTTTTCGACTCTTGCAGTGTGTTCTTTATCTCCAGATTGGTTCTTTTTGAGGGTTTCAATATCCTTGCAAAAGAACTCATTCTGTTCATCTAGTTGTTTTTTCTTTCCTGAGATTGTTTCTATGAATTGTTTTAGATCTCGTTGAGTTTTTTCAGAAGTACCATCCTGAATTCTCTGTAATTTTGGTTGCATATTTCAATGTCTGTAAGCTTATTTTCTGGAGATTTTTCTCTTTCTTTCTGAGTTGCCTTGTCACCTTGGTTGTTTATATTGTTTAATGGACTATTTCCCCGCCTAGGCATTAATGGATGTGCATTCTGCTTTCTTCCAGAAAGATTTATTATATAAAGGTTTCTCTTTAGTCTGTTACAAAGAAGACATTTTTCTCTTGGTTTCCAGTAGGTGGCATTTAATCCTTTTGGATCCTTGCTCCATATAATGCCTTAATAATGCTTTTTTATTCTTATAGATATTAAATCACACTTGCTACCCTCAATTTCAGCCTCTGTCAGTGTTAGCGACAGTTTTGGTAGCTTTGCTCAGATTCCCCTGGGGCTCTGTGGTGTTCCGTCTGGTAGAGTATGGGGGAAGGGGCTCTCTGGGTTGGAGGATTGGGGCCACTACTCAGTCTCAGATTTGCAACCATGGCTGGTAATTATCAACTATTGTTTCTCTGTTATATCTGCTTCTCTGCTGTTTCCACTTCTCTCATTTCTGCCCTGATACTTGGGCACTGTTGCTGGCTGTGTGGAGCTCACAGCTCACCCAGACAGAGCTGTTCAGGAAACTCGCTGCTCCTTCACCCCTCCCTACTTATCCTGTAGGGAGCTTCAGCTGTGAGAGGCATCTTATTTGTTTCTCCCCATCTACTGACCAACTCCCAGGGTCTGACCTGTGGTAGCTCTTATGAGTAGATCCCATGCTCAGACGTGCTGGTGTGCACTTTGGGTGTTTTTTGGTTGAGTTTTAGATGTTCAACTTATTGTAGTTTCAAGAAGAGAGATCTGGGGACTTCTCTTACTCCATCATGTTTCTCACAATCCAGATGATTTCGATAACACATTACTCTCTCAAGGCTGCATTTTGACGAGGCTTCTAGTATGAGAACAGTGGATGAAACATGTATTTCTAGGAAAGAGTAGAGGGTAGAGAGCCTCTGATTGCCTAGGTACAGCTCTTGGATCAACCTCTTGATCACATCCTCTTGATGACCTCCTCCAACATATGTAAGGCTTGGCCCCTGGCTGGAATACTCTGTGGTAAATACAGCCCTGACAACAGAGAGCTATGAGGAGCCTGTCACCAGTGTTCTAGAAGAGAGACTGAAGCTAGTCCTGGAGGGGTTTCGCTAGGCTGTGACAGGATTGCCTGAAGATGTGAGGCAAGACCCTGTCCTCTGAGCTGTCTGCCAGAGCTGTAAGTATTGTTCAATAGAAGCTAAAATTTTTTCAGTGCTCTTGATTTTGTTCAGAAGTTTTCAGTTGGATAAAAGTGGGGGGACAGCTTACCATGCACTTGGTGCGTTGAGGATAATAACAAGTTAATTAGTAATTTTAGCAGTTTTATTAAAGAGTATGACAACCTTAAAGATTGGAGCCTTAAGTAAGAGTCATCTGAAATATAAAATCACCAGATGTAAAGCTGAGTACTCCCAACTTTATGCTCCAGAGTGAAATAGACTTTCTAGAAAAAAAAAACTGGAAAAAGTGAAAATGAGATGCTCAAAACAAGGTGAATTGATGGAAGGCTTTATAAGGACACATCACTGAAGGTGAATTAAATTCCATCAAATCACAACTCCTTTTCAAAATAGAACACATGACAGTGAGCATTTCCATCTCATCCCTCACTAGGGGGCAGTCTTCTTTTGAAAGAAGAGCTTCCCCTCCAGAGTAGGCATAAATTCTCCAAGGTGGCAGGCACCCTCCTTCCTTCCAACCTGTGGTCTCATTGCCAGTGGATCTAAGGGGCTCTTTCTGAGAAGAGGACCTGTTCTTCTCTCTCTCATCTTGGAAGAACATGTTGCCGCTTCCCAGTACATCTTCCCGGCCTACTTGTTCTACAATCAGAAGGAGAACTGCTTTTGCTTTCAGGGGTTTTCCTCATGATTCTCCACCTCCACTGGACCTGAGTTATTCCTCCTGAAGGAGAAGTGAGTTACTCTTAGACCTGTCTCAGCCTTCACGCAAGTGATTATTGATCATCTATAACACCCACAAAAATCTTGGTTTTTTTCCCTCTCTTCAAAAGTAAGTTTGAATAAACTTGGTTTTTGATTCAGTTGAAGAAACCGTAATTAAGTGAATTCTTATACTTTTCATCATCTTGAAGCTCAGTGGAGTTCTAGGTCTCACAATAGTGTTTTGTATGTCAAATGTGATATAATGAGTACATTGTGTTCATGTTATTGTACTCCTAGATAATAAGATATTTTATTTTATGTCTCTCAAGACATAAACAAAATTTATAATTTCCATGAGCATGGAAATATTTTAAACTTAAAAAGTAATTTTTGTATACCAGGAGGTATATTTACTATAGTTAAAAAGAGAAATATGAAAATAACTTGATATTTACCTAAATAATTATTAAACTTTTTTTAATGGCTTATTTTTAACTTGTTAAAACAAGAAAAATATCTTGAAATCGCTCTACAAGTGATTTTTTATAAATAATCTGAGGATTTTAGGTAAGACAGAGTCATTTCAAGACAATGAATAATTGTGGACCCTGGGCTGTGGTTGCAGGTGACTATATACTCCTAGGAAATTCTACATCAGTCACATTCTCATATCTTGGGCAGTTGAAATGATTGAGGTCACAGAAGTGGTTAAAATAATCTCCTGGAGTTTCTTCTACTCTTTTTACTTTCTGACAAATAATGAAACAAAGCTAGCATTAAAATTCCAACTGCGTAATGCAGCTTTCTTCTCTAGAGAAGATGCCTTGAGAGGGCCAAGTTTCATCATTGTAAAAATAACCACTTATAAGTAAAATCATATGGTTCTCAACTTTTTCTATATGACTTATTTTCTTAGCATGATCATCTCAAGATCCATGTTGTCACAAATGTCAGTATTTTATCTTTTTTTATGGCTGAGTAATATTCCATTGTATATATGTACTGTATCTTCTTTATTCAGTCATCCATCAGAAGATACTTTGTTGTTGCCATGTCTTGGCCACCATGATTAATGCTGTTATGAACATCAGGGTGCATGTATCTTTATGGATAAATTCGAATTTGGGGGGTAGGTACCCAGAAGAATGATTGCTGGTCATATGGTAGCTCTATTCTTAGTTTTTTGAGGAAGTCCATATTGTCTGCTATAGTGGTCATACCAATTTACATTCCCACCAGCAGTGTATGGGGGTTCCTTTTCCCCCACAACCCCTCCAACACTTGTTATTACTTGTCCTGTTGATAACAGCCATTCTAGCAGTGATGTGGTATCTCATTGTGGTTTTGATTTGCATTTCTCTAATGGCTGGTGAAGTTAAACATCTTTTTATATATCTATTGGCCATGTGTATGTCTTCTTGGGAGAAATGTCTGTTCAGGTCCTCTGCCCATTTTTTAATTGGGTTGTTGTTGTTTGATGTTGTTGTTGTTGTTGTTGTTGTTGTTGTTGTTTTGTTGTTGAGTTGTCTGAGTGCTTTGTATCTTTTGGATATTAGCTCCTTATTGGAGACATTGTTTGCAGATATCTTCTTTTATTAAGTTGGTTGCCTCTTTGTCTTGTTTATGGTTTCTTTTGCTGTATAGAAGTTTTTTAGTTTGAAATAGCCTATTCATTTATTTTTGCTTTTATTTCTTTTGCCTTTGAGGTCAAATTCATAAAATCCTCTCCAAATCCAGGATCCATGAATTTAGTGCCTATGTTTTTTTCTATGAAATTTATTATTTCAGCTCTTATATTTTAAGTCTTTGGTCCATTTTGAGTTAATTTTGATGTATGGAGACAAATGGCAGTCTAGCTTCATTTTTTTGCAGGTGGCTTTCCAGTTTTCCCAGCACCATTTATTGAAGAGGCTTTCCTTCCTCTACTGTATGTTTTTGGCTCTTTTGTCAAAAATTATTTGCCCATAAACAGGCATTTATTTCTGGACTCTGAATTCTGTCCCATTGTGTGTCTGTTTTCCTGCCAATGCCATGACATTTTGATTATTGTCACTTTATAGTATAATTTGAAATTGGACAGGGTGATACCTCTAGATTTGTTCTTTTGTCTCAGGATTGCTTTGGCTATTCAGGGTCCTTTATGCTTCCATATGAATCTGATTATTTTTTTGTTCTATATCTTTAAAAAATGCCATTGGGATTCTGATGGGAATTGCATTAAATCTGTATAATGCTTTGGGTAATAAGGTCATTTTAACTATGTTGAGTCTTCCAATCCATGAACAGAATATCTTTGTTTCTTTGTGTCTTCAATTTCTTTTAATAATGTCTTATCATTTTCAGTGTATAGGTCCTCACATGCTTCATTACTTTTATTCCTACTTATTTTATTCTTTTTATTGCAATTGCAAAAGGAATTTTTAAATTTCTTTTTCTGAAAAGTCATTATTAGTGTATAGGAACACTATGGAATTCTGTACATTGATTTTATGTCCTAAAACTTTCCTGTATTTGTATATTGTTTCTAATAGTTTTTTGGTGGAATCTTTAGGGTTTTCTATATATAGAATCATGTCATCTGCAAAAAGTGACAGTTTCCTTCATATTCCCAATTTGGATGCCTTTTAATTTTTTTCTCTTGCCTGATTGCTCTGGCTAGGACTTTCAGTACTATGTTGAATAATAAATGGTGAGAGTGGATATCCTTGTCTTATTCCTGATCTTAGAGAAGAAGTTTTCAGTTTTTACCATTGAGTATATTAGCTGAGGGTTTGTCATATATAGCTTTGAATGTTAAGATACTTTTCTTCAACACTGATTTTATTGTTTTAATCATAAATGGATGCTGTATCTTGTCAAATGCTTTTTATGCATCTATTGAGATAATCATATGATTTTATCTTTTATTTTGTTTATGTGGCATATCACATAATCAATTTTCATATGTTAAACCATCTTTGTGTCCTTGGAATGAAGCCCACTCATCATGATGTATAGTCTTTTTAATGTATTATTGTATTCAATTTCTCAGCATTTTGTTTAGGAGTTTTACACTTGTATTCATCAGAGATACTGATCTGTAGTTTTCTTTTTGTGTGTGTTATCTTTGCAAAGTTTTGGTATCAGGATAACATTGGCCTCATAAAATGAGTTAGGAAGTGTTGCCTCCTCTTAGATTTTTTGGAAAAGTTTGAGAACAGTTTTTAATTTTTTTTTGAAGGTTTGGTAAAATTTACTAGTGAAGCAATTGGACTTTTACTTTGGGGGTGGTTTCTGATAGTTGTTTTAATTTTCTTACTGTTGATTGGTCTATTTAAATTTTCCAGTTCTTGATTCAGCTTAGGAAGGTTCTATATTTCTAAGGATTTGTCAATTTCTTCTAGGTTATTGAGTTTGCTGGTATATAATCTTTCACAGTATTCTTATATGATACTTTCTATGTCAGTAGTATCTGTCATAACTTCTCTTTCATTTCTGATTTTATTTGTGTCCTTTCTTTTCCTTAGCAAGTCTAGCCAGGGTTTGTGAATTTTATTAATCTTTTCAAAGAACCAGCTCTTTGTTACATTAGTTTTTCTATTGTGCTTTTGTTCTCAATTTCATTTAATTCTGCTCTAATTGTGATTATTTCTTTCCTTCTACAGCAGGGAATTTGAAATTGGGAGGGCAAGCAGAGCACATAAAAGAAAGAAGAGAAAATAAGGGGCTGGCTCCTGGCCAGGGAAACAAACAAACAAACGAAACACTTCAGCTGGTTTGGCCAAGGAGGGGCTTAAAGTGAGGGGTGGCTTAGAATTTTAAGTATTGGCTAAGGATATCTCCTCTGACCATCTCCTGTACCACCCTCTCCATTCCCCTGACACTCTCATAGGCCTCTCCTACTCATTTTTCAATAAAGCTGGCTGCTACTGACCTTTTGTGTGAGTAGATTGTTTGTTTTTTGTTATTTTGAGGATTTTTTGTTTGTTTGTTTCCAACAGAAGTGCCTCTCTGAATTCCAGTCCCTGTGTTACAGGGCTCAGCTAATTAGTCCTGTTTAAGAGACTCTTCCTTTTTACTAATTCAACATAAAATTATTTGGGCTTTTATTAAGATCTTTAAAATATATCTTCTACTTTGCCAGATAAAATATCATAATCACAGGAATCCTATCCACCACAGTCACAGGTCCTACCATCACTCAAGAAGAGGTGATTGTACAGGGGATGAAACCTTAGAATTCTGCCCATTACGTCAACTAAACTATCACTTACCATTTCAGTCAGTCTCTGTCCTCTCAAAGAATCAAGAATCTCGAACATCTGTGATTCTGGGGACTTTTAAAATATGAAATGATAAAGCAAGCTCTTATCTTTCACAGGAAGGAATACTATAAATTCTTTGTAACTATAGGATGTTTTAAAACTCACAATAACATCTGCAATAAAAATGCCTGGGTAGCTTCACTAAGAGTATTGATGACATCTCTGTTCATAAGAGACCCAAAGTGGAAGTGATGCAAATGTCAATGAGCAGTAGAGTGGATAAACACATCATGGTACATTAATACAGTGTCATAGTATGCTGCACTGAGATTAAACAACTAAACTAAAAAATGTAGAGGAGTTTCTTGCATACCATATTTAAGGGAAAAAAAAACAAGCATAAATATGTGTAAACAGTAGGATCACATTTATATAAAGTTTAAAAACAGACTAATTTACAGTTTTTGAAATCAGTATAACACTGAAGGGAAGAGTGATAATGATTGGAAGGGAAATTCCATGGTGTGGTTAATATTCTGTTTCTTGACTTGGGTATTTTTTATATGACCTAGCTCAATTCGTAAAAATTCATTGGACTCTTCATTTATGAATTGTATTATTTCCTGCATGTAATGCAATAAGAAGTTCAAGGATATATAAAATAAATGATAACCACAAGGAAACATATGGAGTTAAAATATCCTCAAATAAATTACAAACAAAAAGAGAATCATCCACATGCAGAATATGTTTGTAATAACATGTTCTTTGTACATATAATATAAATGACTTTTAAATTATTTTACAAATAAAATCATATTATAAAATATTTAGAATTATCTATCAACTCCTACAAATTAGAACATTGGCACATTTCCTGTAATAAAACTGTCCCTTTTCTGCCCTGAGAATTTTTGTGTTGTCACTTTCATTCTAAAACAGAGTTTTAAGGCAGTACATCTAATGACCTAGAGTAGACTAACTAGATGGCTGTAGATATTGAGACAACATATATAAACCTGACTGATGACTCACTTTGCTACACATTTTTACTGCTTCTTAGTTTTCTATTTCTATAGATGTCAGGAACCTCTGAATATTTGTTAAAGATTTAACTACTGCATCACAATTATTCCAAACATTTAATGTTAATGTGTTATGTTGATTTTGTTTCTTCATAAAATTTCTCAGGTTCATTCATTTTTCACTATTCGGGTGACCATTTTTCTATCCCAGGCCACTATCCAACTCCTGAATTAAAGCCATACCCTATTCTCCTGGATGTCAATTTTGGTATTTTCTAGTGCCTTATCAAGATATTTCAAAGATGCTCTATAAAACAGTATATTTTCCATTTAATATTTTCCCCACTGCTTACAACTCTTTCAATGTCTCTTAAGTTTACTTAGAATGAAATGGAAACTTCTTAACAAGGCACATGAACACCTCCATCTATTTGGCTCCTGACTAGCAGCAAGCCTCACTTTTTTTTTTAATTGAGGTATAATTAACATGTAACATTATATTAGTTTCCAGTGTATACATAATTATTTAATATTTATATATTGTAAAATATATACAGTACTCATCATGCTGTACATGACATCCCAAGACATTTATTTTATAAATGGAAGTGTGTACCCTTTGAGCCCCTTCACTTATTATGCCCATTCCCCACCTCTTACCTCTGATGACCACCAATCTGTTCTTTATCTATGAACTCAGTTTTTTGTTGGCTTGTTTGTTCAGATTTCACCAGGAGTAGATTCCATCTCAAAAAACCACTTTTTTTGTTCATCTACTAGAAGCAACTCCTCATGTGTCAAAGCTTTATCATGAAATCGCAGCAATCAGTCCCATCTTTCGCCTCCACTTCTAATTCTAGTTCTCTTGCTATTTCCACATCTGCAGTTACTTACTCCACTGAAGTCTTAAACCCCTCTAAGTCATCCATGTTAATGTTGATATTTTGACCTCTTCCCATGAACTATAAATGTTCTTAATGTCATCTAGTATGGCAGATCCTTTCCAGAGGGTTTCAGTTTACTTTGCCCAGCTTTGTCAGAGGAATCACTATCTATAGCAGCTATAGCCTTACAAAATATACCTCGTAAATAAGAATTGAAATTCAATATTACCCCTTGGTACGTAGGCTGCAGAATGTATGCTGTGTTAGCAGACATGAAAACATTAATCACAAATACATCTTCATCAGAGCTCTTGAGTGAGAGGTGCACTGTCAATAAACAGTAATATTTTGAAAGGAAACTTTTTTCTGAGCAATAAGTGTCCACAGTGAGCTTAGTATATTCAGTACGTTATGATATAAACAGATGTGCTGTCATCCAGGCTTTGTTGTTCCATTCAGAGAGCACAGGTAGAGTAGATTTAGCATAATTCTTAAGAACCCTAGGATTTTCAGAATGGTATCTGAGCACTGGCTTCAAGTTAAATCAGCAGCCCCTAATAAGAAAATCAGCCTGCCCTTTGAAGCTTTGAAACCAGGTATTGACTTCTCTCCAACTATGCAAGTCCTAGATGGCATCTTTTTACAATTGAAGGCTGTTTCATCTACATTGAAAATCTGTTGTTCAGTATAGCCACCTTTATTAATTATTTCAGCTAGATTTTCTGAATAACGCTGCAGCTTCTACGTCAGCACTTGCCTTGTATTTTTATGATTCATAAACAGCTTCTTTAAACCTCATGAACTGCTAGTATTAAACTTTTCTTCTGCGAATATCTCACCTCCCTCAGCCTCCACAGAATTTAAGGGAGATAGGGACTTGTTCTAGGTTAGGATTCGGCTTAAAGAGAATATTGGGGCCGATTTGGTTTTTCCAGACTACTTAAACTTTCTCCATATCAGCAGTAAGGCTGTTTTGCTTTCTTATCATTTGTGTGTTCACTGGAGTGGCACTTTTAATTTCTTTAAAGAACTTTTCCTTTGAGTCCACAACTTGACTAACTGGCGCAAGAGACAGCTTTTGGCTTATCTTGGCTTTTGATTTGCCTTCTTAACTAAACGTAATCATTTCTTGCTTTGCTTTTGTTTTAAAGTAAGAGATTCACTTGAACACGTAGAGGCCATTGTAGGATTATTAATTGGCTTAATTTGGATATTTTTGTGTCTTAGGGAATAGAGAAGCCCAGGGAGAGGGTGAGAGATGGGAATGGCTAGTGGAGCCATCAGAACACTCTTGACACTAAATTTGTCCTTTGTGTCACTTCAAAACAATTACAATAATAACATCAAAGATAACTGAATAACATCAAAGATTAATGATTACAGATTGTCATAACAATATAATAATGATGAAAAAAGTTTGAAATATTGTGAGAATTACCAAAATGTGACATAGAGACATAAAGTGAGAAAATACTGTTGGAGAAATGGTGCCAATAGACTTGCTGAATGCACGGTTGCCACAGACCTTCAATTTGTAAAATACACAGTATCTGTGAAGCGCAATAAAAGGAGGTATACCTGTATAGCTGCACCAAACTGCCCCTCTCTTCTCCCAGGCCTTGGCAACCAGCAATCTGTTCTCCATATCTATAATTTTTTTCATTTCTAGAATGTTATATAAATAAAATCATACACTGTACAATTTTTCACTCAGCATACTTTTCTTGAGATCCATCCAAGTTGTTGCATATACCAATAGTTCTTCCTTTTTATTGTTGAGTGGTATTCCATGATATAAAGGCATCACAGCTTTTTAAACCATGTATTTGTTGAGGACATTAGGTGGTTTCTAGTTTGGGGCTAGTAAAAATACACCTGCTATAAACATTTGTGTACAGGTTTATTTCCGAACACTTTTCTTTTCTCTAGGATACATGCCTACACTGCAGTTGTTGGTTCATTTAGTAACTGTGGGTTTCAATTTATAAGAAAGATAAACTGCCAACCTATTCCTAGAGTGGCTGTGCCAGTTTCTGTTACATTCCTACCAGTAATATCTGAGTGAGCCAGTTTCTCCAAATCCTTGTCAACATTTGGTGTTGCTATTTTTTAATTTAGTCATTTCGATACATGTGGAATGATATCACGTTGTGGTTTTAATTTTTATTTCTCCGATGGCTAATAATGTTGAACATCCTTTCATGTGTTCACTTGCCATCTATAAAGCCTTTCCAGTGCAATGCTGATCATGCCTTTAGACCATTTTTAATCAGAGCTTTCATTTTATTGCTGAGTTTTGAGACCTTTTAAAATACATTCTAGGTACAAATCTTTTGTTAGATATGTAACTTGTAAATATTTTATCCGAGTTTGTAGCTTGTCTTTTCATTTTATTAACAGATTCTTTACAGAGAAGATAATTTTTAACTTTGGTGAGGTTCAATTTGTCAATTTTTTTCTTTTATAGATTGTATTTTTGGTGCTAAGTCTGTGTAGTGCTGCTAGGTACTAAAGATTTTTTCTTTATTTTTTTTCCTAAAAGTTTTATAGTTTTACATTTTACATGTAAAGTCCTTGACCCATTCTGAGTTAATATTTGTGTAAACATGAGAGTTAGGTCAAGGTTTTTCATTTTGGTCTGGTTTTTACCTATGAATGTCCAATTGCTCCAGCACCAACCTTCCTCCATTAAATTACTTTTGCACATTTGTCAAAGATCAGTTAGGCATACTTGTGTGGATCTATTTCTGAGTTCCCTATTCTCAATGTGCCATTAATCTACATTTCTCTTCACCAACACCACACTGTATTGATTACTATAGCTACACAATAAACCTTGACACTTACTGTGTCACAATTCCTTCCACTTTATTCTTTTCCAGAATTATTTTACCTATTCTATGTCCTTTGCCCTTTCAAACCAATTTTAAAATACGCTTGTCTATGTCTGAAAAAAATCCTTTCCGGGGTTTTTTAAAAAAAATTGTGCTAAACCTGTAAATAATTGGTGAGAACTATTTACTATGATGAGCCTTCCAATTTATGAACACAGTATGTCTCTCCATTTATTTATATCTTCTTTGATTATTTTCATCAGCATTTTGCAATTTTCAACATAAAGATCCTGTACATGATTTATTAGTTTTATACCTAAATACATTATTTTCTTTGGAGTGATTGTAAATGGTATTATATTTTTAACTTTGTTTTCCACATGTTTATTGTTAGCATATGAAAATGTGATTGACTTACTGCATGTTGACTTTGTATGTTGTGACGCTTCCGAATTCACTTATTAGTTAAAAAAAGGCTTTTCTTTTTTAGAGTATCCTAGAGTTTTCACATAGATAATGATTTAATCTATGAATAAGAACACTTTTATTTCTTTGTTTTTAATCTATATGCCTTATTTTTTTTCTTGCCTATTGCACTATCAAGCTAATATCACTGGTTTTAGTTGATATGTCTGCTAAGCCTCTCTCTTTTTTAAAATAAATTTTTGTTTTAGAATAGCTTTAGGTTCACAGAAAATTTGCAAAAATAGTAGTTTCCCCTACTGTTAACATCTTAAATTAATCAGGTACACTTGTCACAACTAATGAATCAATATTGATACATCGTTAATTGATATCCATAATTTATTAAGATTTTCTTAGTTTTTACTTAATGTCTTTTTTACATTCCAGGATCCCAGTCAAGACGCCTCATGACTCTTTAGGCTTCTCATAGCCATGGCAGTTTCTCAGACACTTTTCTTGTTTATGATGACTTCAACAGGGTACTGGTCAGATATTTTGTAGAATGACTCAATTGGAATGTCTGCTTTTTTTTCTTAGGATTAGACAAGAGTTACTATGTTATAGGGAAAAGATCATAGAGGTAAAGTGCCATTCTCATCACATCATCACATCCTATTAAGAATTCAAACTATTGACATGATTTATCACTATTGCTATTGATGTTGATCACCTGGTTGAGGTAGTGTTCGTAGGATGTGTTCACTGTAACTCTTTCACTCCAGCAATGAGAAAACTGGTTCCCACACCTACCATCAATTTACTTAATTTTCCAATTAGTAAGATCATTTTTAATCAAAAGAGGCATGCAGACAGTCCCTCAGATTCCTTGAAACTGATACAAGGCAAGAAATGTTGTCTACTTGTAATTTCTCAAGTGAAATCCCCTCAAATGCCCCACAGTTTTATTTCATTATCTTCAATCTATCTCATTACTGAAGTTGCTTAGAGAATGAGTATACTTGGAGCTAACAATGAACTTGGAAAGTTTGTGTGCTATGCCAACATTCAAATTTTGGAGTATTTTCCCTAAAATTCACAAAATTTTCTATTTGGTTATAAAAGAGAATCTAAACCTTACTCTGCAGAAATTTAACTACTCTTTCCCCTCGGTAAAACTATCTTGGTAATTTACTCTTATAACCTACAGTCTATTATGCTTATGTGGGTGTCCAAATAGTCTAAAATTCTTCTGTTTCCTATTATGTGTAAGTCTGTGTTTGAAGATCCTGAGCCTTAAAGGAAACCAGAAGTAGAAGTCTTGACCGAGACCTTGCCTCTGGAAATGCACCACACCATGACCATATTGTAGACCAGACTGGAAAGAAGGACATGCACATGGGATAAATGATAACAGTTACTCCCCAGAAAAGACTCACAGTTCAGCCAAATTAACCAACAGTCAGGAAGTTAGTTATTAGCTCTTACTCTTCTTCCTTAGGTAAAAGCATTCTCAGAAACAAGTACATTGTCCCTTTTATTTTCCCACAGAATCTTTCTATCTCCTTTTCTCCTGCAGCCAATATGTCTCAAATGCATTTTTAAGTTGTTTTAAAAAGTTGAACAGAAGAGGCATATTTATCTAGTGTCTTTATCCTGTGAGCAAAGGACAGGAAGTTGTCACTATAGAAATGAAAGGGTAGAGGGCTTGAAGCACCGAAAGACTTCAGAAGGCTCAAGGTGTTAATGCTGACAGAATGACATCCAGGGGGCTGGAGTTATATACACCCTTTGAAGAGGAAGCTTGAAAACAGTCTGTGAACAGCCTTTCACTCCTCCAAATCTAGAATAGGCATTTTCTAAACCCAAAATAACATGACATTCCTGTTCTAATTCCCAATGTACCTTGGAGAATAAATTGAAAGTGCACACATATCATTAAGTTCTGAGTTCAAAATTTCAAATGAGTGGCTTTATTGGGGGATTGAGGGGTCTCCCTAGTGCAGTGCTGAGATCAACTACATGCATATTTATAGGAAAGAGCAGGATACAGCAAAGCAGCTTCAGAGGAGAACCATTCCTAGAACAGAATGTTCTTTGTTCTGTGCTGTGCGATAAAGAAAAGGAATGGGGTGGCCTGTGTGAAACCTTTCTATGGGGCTTATACAGTTCACCACCTCTGTGCCTTCCTGATTGACCTCCATGAAGAACCTGTGCTCAGATCTGGACAGGAACAGGCCCTCATTAGAAGACAATTCATAAAAGTTAGCCTTGGCATTGTTGAAGGCATCATTAATTCCCGCATGCCAAGAACGGACCCTGTACTGCAGTTTTCTTCATTGTCCTTTGTACCTGGCTTTGTCCACTTGCTGAACTTTTCATGCATAAACTCATTTTACATCTGAAAGAAGAGAGGAGAGAATGTCAGGGTCCAGGTGGGCCAATCACTCAGGCCTATACTGCTTCCCCATATAATTATCCAGAACCATGGCACTGGCGTGGTCCTCTCTCTATGCTAAGGCCTTGCAGAGGTTCAGACAAACACAGCCAATATAACTTTTTGAGTCTCCTGGTTTAATAATAAAAAATGAAGTAATTTCAAACTTTATGATATGTTTAAATTTTTATAGTTAACAAATGAATGCTTTTTAAAATGTAATGCAATATAATTGTACAATCCCCAAGTTAACTATGAGATTTATAAAACATTGTTATGTACTTTTTAAATGGAATATGAACTTATACTTTATAATTAAAGTATTTTCTGTCCATCTTTTCAGCATATCATTTCTGTGACTCTACAAATAATCTCATTAGGAAATAATTTCAACAGTTTAACTTTGAGGCCCAAAATAAGTGGCCCCTGTAAGAAACTCTGCTTCCTGACATCTCATGGCCTAGAAACTATATCAGTTTCCCAAGTAACGTTACATTAGCTCTCATTGGTCACCTATAGGCAGGTGTTTAGTTTTCAGTGACAGGTCAAAATGGAGTTGAAGCTAAAGAATATTTGTTTCCCATAACTCACAGCTATTTTAAGATGATGGTAAAGTTGAATTGAAATAATTTATTAGTTACTAATTGGTAATAGATTGTATTTTTATGTATCATTGACTACTCTGAATCTATTCATAAATTGTATCGCTGACAGTAAAGAGTTTCTCATCTTATTGGCAAAGAATTTAGCCTACATCTTTGAGATGTAGTTAGAAGCAGTTTTGCTTCTAACATTTGAGTTAATTTTAAAGTGCTAAGGGGCTTTGTTGTTGATATTTTTTTTCTCTCAGAATGAAAATGAAGCTTGGTCCCAAAAGTTTGTGTTATGATGAAATGGCCAAAAAATTTATACAAGAAAGGGAGTTAACTATGTACTATTAGATTTTCAGAAAAAAATGAACAACTAACATTTTTGGAAATAAACCCATAAGGCATTTCCAGGGATATAGGGATCAGGAACACTATTTTCACTTTACTTACACAGATACTCTTCAAAGAAAGGCCAGTTGTTTTACATAAAATAAACAGTGAGATGTTTTTAACAGTGTCTACCAGCTTGTACCACAGAACAAGAGATTCTTCTTGGAGCACAAAGGTACCTCTAGAAACTCTGGAAGATACTGGGGCCATCGGACGACAGGCTAGAGGAGGCATAAGGCAGTGTCCCAAAATTTTATATAAAGAAAATAGCACTGACTGTGTTGTCTCATTGTTTTGGCCAGGGAGAGGAGAGGAGACTGTGGGCTCTGGGCAGGGTTTGGGGAGCAAGAGAGGAACTGCCTTGTGGCAAGGAGAGGGTGAGAGAAAGGGTCTACTGAGTGGCAGCCTGAGCCAGGCTGGAACGATCCCTGATTATTGAAAAATGAACAAAATAGCAGCAAAAACATCTTTTCAAAAAGTTTTCTCAAGTGATGATGTGGAGAAATTGGAACCTTTGTGCACTGTTGATGGCAATGTAAAGTGGTGTAGCTGCTTTGGGAAACAGTATAGCACTTCCTCAAAAAATTAAATATAGAATTACCATATGATCCAGTAATTTCACTTCTGTATATAGACCCTAAAGAATTGAAACAGGGTCTTAAAGAGATATTCGTACACTCACGTTCATAGCAATATTATTTGCAATAGCCAAAAGGTGGAAACATGTACAACCATCACCACCATTCATCCACAAAACTCTTTTCCTCTTGCAGAACTGAAACATTGTACCCATTAAACAATAATGCCCATATCCCCTCCCCCAGCCCCTGGCAATGACCATTCTACTTCATATTTATACTCTATTGTCTATGAAGAATGTATGGACAAAATGTGTCCTTTGAAGGATGAATGAACAAAATGTGGTGTATAATACAATGGAATAGTCTTCAGCATTAAAAAGGAAGGAAATTCTGACACATGCTATGACCTGGATGGATCATTATGCTAAGTGAATTAAGGCAGTGACAAAAGGACAAATACTGTATGATTTCATTAATATGAGATACCTAGAGCAGTCAAATTTATAGGACTGCAAGAAATATTAAAAATTTAAAAAAACAAGACTCTATAACCACAAATACTCTATCCAGCAAGGCTTTCTATTAAAATGGAAGGTGAGATAAAGAGCTTCCCAGACAGGAAAAAGCTTAAGGAATCCATCACCAACAAGCCAGTATTACAAGAAACATTAAAGGTACTTCTGTATAAAGAGAAGGAGTAAAAAAGAAAATAGAGATAACAAATATGAATAATAAAATGGCAGTAACAATGTACCTAGCAGTAAGCACTTTAAATGTAAACAGATTAAATACTCTAATCAAAAGACATAGGATAGCTGAATGGATAAGAAAAAAGACCCATGCATATGCTGTCCACAAGAGACACACTTCAGATCAAATGACACTCACAGACTGAAAGTAAAGGGATGGAAAAAGATATTTTACAAAAAAAGACATTTTTTTAAAAGCCAGGGTAGCAATACTTACATCAGATGAAATAGATTTTAAAACAAAGACTATCATAAATCAAGAGGATATAACCTTAGTAAATATATACGCATCCAACATAGGAACACCTACATAGATAAAGCGATTATTGACTGACATAAAAGGAGAGATTAATAGTAATGCACTCATAGTAGGAGACTTTAACACCCCATTGACACCAATGGACAGATCTTCCAGGAAAAGAATCAACAAGGAAACAATGGGCCTAAAAGACACACCAGACCAGATGGATTTAATAGATATTTTCAGAGCATTTTACCCTAAAGCAGCAAAATATACATTCTTCTAAAGTGCACATGGAACATTTTCTAAGATAGATCACATATTGAGTCACAAAACAAGTCTCAAAATTTAAGAAGATTGAAATCATATTAACCATCTTCACTGATCACAATGGTATAAAACTAGAAATCAGCTACAAGAAGAAAACTAGAAAATACACAGATACTTGGAGGCTAAATAACATGCTGCTAAACAATGAATAGATTAGTAATGATATCAAAAGATACCTAGAGACAAATGAAAATGAAAATACAATGACTCAAAATCTATGGGACACAGCAAAAGCAATCCTAAGAAGGAAATTCATAGTAATACAGACCTACCTCAGAAACAAGAAAAAACTCAAGTAAACAATCCAACCTTACACTTAAAAGAACTAGAAAAAGAACATCAAACAAAGTCCAAAGTGAATAGAAGGAAGGGAATAATAAAGATTAGGGTGGAAATAAATGAAATAGAGTCTAGGAAAACTATCAAAAGATTAATTAACCAAGAGCTGGTTCTCTGAAAGGATAAACAAAATTAACAGACTCTTAGCCAAACTGTCAAGGAAAAAAAGAGAGGACTCAAATAAATAAAATCAGAAATGAAAGACAAAAATAACCATGGATTTTAAAGAAATACAATGGATTGTAAGAAAAATACTATGAGTAATTATATGCCAACAAATTGGACAATCTGGAAGAAATGGACGCATTCCTAGAAACATACAATTTCCCAAGACTGAGTCAAGAAGAAACAGAAAATCTGAACCAACCTATTACCACCAATGAAATAGAATCAGTAATCAAATTCTTCCCCCAAAAGAACAAAAGTCCTGGACCAGACGGTTTCATAGGTGAATTTTACCAAACAGTCAGAAAAGAATTGTCACCTATTCTCAAACTATTGTAAAAAATTCAAGAAGAGGGAAGGCTTCCTAACCCCTTTTATAAGGCCACCATTACCTTGATTCCAAAACCAGACACAGACATTGCAAAAAAAAAAAAAAAACACAAAAACTATAGGTCAATATCTCTTATAAACATTGATGCAAAAATCCTCAACAAAATATTAGCAAACAGTTCAGCAATACATTAAAAATATCATACACCATGATCAAGTTGGATTTATTCCTGGGATGCAAAGTTGGTACAATATCCGCAAATCAATTAATGTGATACACCACATTAACAGATCAAAAGATAAAAACCATATGATTATATCAATAGATGCAGAAAAAGCATTCGACAAAATTCAGCATCCATTTATGATACAAACTCTCAGCAAAGTGGGAATAGAGGAAGCATACCTCAACCTAAATAAGTCCTAATATGACATACCTACCTTTAACATACTCAATGGGGAAAGGCTAAAAGCATTTTCCTTAATATCAGGAACAAGACAAGGATGCCCACTTTCACCACTTCTCTTTAACATTGTATTGAAAGTCTTAGCCACAGCAATAAGACAAGAAAAAGAAGTGAAAGGCATCTAAATTGGAAAGTAAGAAGTAAAACTCTCGTTATTTGCTGAGGATATGATACTATATAGAGAGAATCCTAAATATTCCACCAAAAAACTGTTAGAACTGGTCAATAAATTCATTAAAGTAGCAGGTTACAAAATAAATATTCAGAAGTCAGTGGCATTTTTATACATCAATGATGAACTTTCAGAAAGAGAAATTAAAAAAACAGTTTTATTTACAATTGCATCAAAAACTATAAAATATCTTGGAATCAAATTAATTCCTTGGTGAAAGACCTGTTTTCAGAAAGTTATAAGTCATTGAAAAAAGAAATTGAAGAAGATACAAATAAATGGAAGCATATACTGTGCTAATGGGTAGGAAGAATCAACATCATTAAAATGGCCATACTACCCAAAGCAATCTATAGATTAAGTGCAATCCCTATCAAAATATCAATGGCATTTTCAGAGAGATAGAATAAATAATCCTAAAATTTATATGAAACCATAAAAGACGCTGAATACCCACAGCAATCTTGAGAAAGAAGAACAAAGTTGGAAGTATTACACTACCTGATATCAAACTATACAACAAAGCTACAATAATCAAAACAGCATGGTACAGCAAAGGAAACCATCAACAAAACAAAAAGACAACTGAAAAAGACTAGGAGAAGATATTCACTAATGATATATCTGATAAGGGGTTAATATCCAAAATATATAAAGAACTTATACAGCTCAACAACAACAACAACAACAACAACAACAACAACAACAAAACAAAGAAACAATTCAATTAAAAAATGCTCAGAACACTTGAACAGACACTTCTCCAAAGAGGAACACAGATGGCTAATGGACATATGAAAAGATTCACAAGATCACTAACCATCAGAGAAATGCAAATTAAAACCACAATGTGATATCACCTGACACTGGTCATAATGGCTATCATCAATAAATCAAAGAATAACAAGTGTTGGTGAGGATGTGGAGAAAAGGGAACCTTCATACACCGTTGGTGAGATTGAAAATTGGTACAGCCACTTTGGAAAACAGTATGGAGGGTTCTCAAAAAACTAAAAATGGATATACCTTTTGACCCAGCAATTGCATTTCTGGGTATTTATCCAAAGAAAACCAAAACAATAATTCAAAAAGATCTATGCACCCCAATATTTATGGCAGCACAATTTACAATAGCCAAGATATGAAAGTAACCTAAATGCCCATCAACAGACGATTGGATAAACAAAATATGGTTCATATATACAATGGAATATTATTCAGCAATTTAAAAAAATGAAATCCTACCACTTATAATGACATGGATGGGCCTAGAGGTTATTATGCTGAGTGAAATAAGTCAGACAGAAAGATAAATATCATATGATTTCACTTATATGCAGAATCTAAGGAACAGAAAGAACAAACTAATCAAAAACAGACTCACAAATATAGTGGACAATTTGGTGATGGACAGAGGGGAGGGAGGTTGGGAGGCTGGGAGAATGGGGTGAAGGGTTAAAGAAGTACAAATTAGTAGTTGATAGATGGTCATGAGGATGGGGAGCACAGCATAGTGGTTGCAGTTAACATTAATATGTTGGCTAGGTGGAAAGTCAGGGGAGGGAGGGAGCAACTGGGGGGATCGTTTTATGAACCATATAGATGTCTAACCAATGTACTGTATATTTGAAACTAATTAAAATAAATTAATAATAATAATAATAATAAAAGGTCAAAGTGAGAGGCAATAAGCATTTACTTGAGATCCAAAAAGGTAGCTATTCAGGAAGCACTGATTTAGGCAGAAACTCAAACAGTGTTCTAATTAGGAGGTAAAGGGAAGGGATATTTATGAGAAATGAAAGGGAAACAATTACATCAATGAAGGGGAATAATTGCATTAGTAAAAGGAAGGTATTTGAATAAATGCTTATAAACTATCAGAGTGATGCTATTTCTAGGGGATATTTTCAATATTTAGTCCAGTAGTCATCAGTCCAGTAGTTATAACATCTTCTGTAAAGCAAAATTAAAATTAGACTGTAATAAAAATAAAAGCATTTATTTGAGCAAAAAGAGCTGCAGCCTAGGAGACACAAATTCAGGAGCAACATAAATTGTGCTTCTCTGCAACAAAAGAGAGGTTGCTTTTTATAGAGAAACCTCTCACCCATTCTTCTCATCTTCATCCATTCATGTGAATGTTTCCAAATTGTGCAGTTCTGGTTGGTCAGGGCAGGTAACAGTCTATAGGCTGGAGGGTAACATGGCCACGCAAGGTGAAACTTCCTTGCAGTGGTCCACTCGGGTGGTATAAACAGTCAGGGTGCTGCAGGAGGTCAGTTTAGTTTGTGGTTTTCCCAAGGTTGCAAGATTTGTGAGAAGCCTCAATCAGCAAATAGCTGCTAGGCTCTCATTTAAATATAGGCCCATTTAACCACAGGGTGTCCATCTTGACAGAAATATTTCTTCTGGGGGTTTACGCTACTTCTTGTTATCTTTGAAAACAGTTGTTTGGGTCACAATGCTGCTTTAGGCCCAGTCCAAAGATTATTTTGCCTTGTTTTAACATTCTAAAGTTTTGAGGTATAAGACATGAGATGAGATAACAGCTCTGACTCCATTTTAAAGTGGTTCCATTTATATTATTTTTTTTACAATGGGAAGTGTTAATTTACCAACTATCGAATAAAAACTTTTTGTGCCAAGCCCCTCTGCAGTGTTGGATAATATGAGTGCTGACCCTGTCTTCATGGAGCAGACCACCAAGTGGGTGGGAATTTAAATGAAGCCATGGGTAGAACAGAGCACTATAAGAATTGAGTGGGCGGGCTGGGAATTATAGGAACACATGATTGGGGGCCCAATCTAGCCAGAAAGTGTGGGCCTTCTTGAGGAAAGGATGTATATAAACAAGTGGCTATGAAATATTTTCCTGATTGCATGAGGGGCTTACTAAAAATAGCCCAGAATTAAATTCTTGAGATGGAAAGAGATTACTGCTTAGAGGGGAGAAGGAACATGAAAATTTCCCCTTAATTTGGGCTCAGTTGTGTTTACAGGCAACAAGGCAAGGGTGATAGATATTAGGCCTTAAGAATTCTATCTTTGTCTTCTCCCTCTTCATTTCTCCCTTTTTACCTCCATCCTTCTTTCCTTCCCTTCTCCTTCCCTCCCTCCCTTCCTTCCTTTCTTTTGCATGCAACTAGAAAAAGAGGCAGCTCTGACTCAAGGTCTGCAAAAAATGGTTGATTTTATTTTATTTTCTCCAATTAACTGCAGGCAGCTTCCTGGTCAAAATACATCGTCTTCTTGAGCAAACAGAGCACTTTCAAGTTCCCTGAAAGGAATTACCCAAGGCCTTCCCTACCTCTGGTTCAGCCCTTCTCACTTCTCTCCACGCCCAAATCAGCTGCTGTCCAGTTGCCAGATCATACTCTGAACCAGGGCTTCAATTGTTTTTACAATAAATATTTATAGTGCACTTCTGATTAAAGTGCCAGGAATTAGGTTATGTTCTGGAAAGAAAAAGAATTAACAGTGTTACAGCCTTCAAGATTATGTTATACTGCAGATCATAAACAATGGCCTGAAATTAAGTACAAAAGAAATATGGCTTCAACCCTTACACATTTATTCCTCACCTCTTCTCCATGTGTCCCTTCTGTGACCATTTTATGTTTTCTCTTGTTACCAAAATAAAAAGGATTCTTTTGCCTGCATACATCAAAGCCAAATGAGACAGGAGCAGGGGTTTACAGCAAAGAAAGTAAAGGTTTATTTAAGGAAATGGTGCCAAGCCCAGAGACACAGTTTAACTAGTACTCAAAGACCTGTCTCCTCCATGACATATAGGTTACAGATTATGTAGGCCAAGTCACAAGACACTGCAGTGTAGGGGTTTCAGGGTTGTGTTGGGAGCTGATTGGTCGGAGGTGAGGTAAGGGTATTTAATCATTTCTTCAGATCTTGAGGACAGTTCTGAGATCTTTTTGGGAATTCCTCTGTCCAGTCTCATGAAAAGTTGCCAGAGGGTTGCCAGAAGCTGAAATGTAACGTAGATTGAGATGTCATCTTTAGCCTGCCAGAGGTCTAGGCCAGTGACTATTAGTTAGGTCCAGCCTATTGCCTTCTGCTGCCTGAGGGTTGCTGATTATCTCAGGGAAAGGCTGTGTCTCTGAGGGCCATAGACAGAGATATGATATCTAGAACTAGGATTTAAAAATAAATTTAATCAAAGTCATAAGGGCCTTTAGCTTCAGTCTCTCTATACCATTGTCCATGTTGATCCTTTGTCTTAGAATGCCCTATCAGATATTCAGCTCATGAGCCTTTTTCTCAATTTTCTCAGCTTATCCTCCATAATCCTTTGTTGTTTGTCTCTCTCCATAATCAAACACCTAAATTTTAGTTCTGCCACTTACTACCTGTGTGATCTTCTACAAGTTACTAAACCTTTTGTCCTGTATTCCTCATTTCTAAAATGAAGATAATGGTTCTTGCTTTGCCTGTGGCTTAGAATTGTTATAAAAATCAAATATATGTGGGGAAAAGGGGAGGTAGCTGGAGTAAAGGAAATCAAATATATGGTGACAGAACGAAATCTAACTATGGGAGGTGAACACACAGTATTTGATTTTGTTAACCAATGTCACCATAAAAAATTAATTAATTTTAAAAAATCAAACATACAAAGTAGATTAAAGGTGGTTTCTAATTGCAAAAGTATTCTACACATATATATTATGTTCTGTCTCATTAAATGTAGACTTGTTTTTTTTTTTTTTTTTTATAGCTTGTAAAACAGTGCTTTGGGCATCAGCCAGATGCCCAAATGAGTGGGACTGCAGGGTACCCATCTTCAGGGATGACAAGCTCATCACAAACTCAACATGAATGACATTCCTTGGAGCTATGCAGACAAATGAGGACCTCCCCTTCCTCAGGAGAGGATCCTAACATACCAGAAAATAAGTCAGAGTTGCTTTGTCACAACTGTAGTTGTAACTTAATTTTTAAACTATCTCTAACCCCCAAGAACAGATACTCAGAAATCTGTATTTTAGATGTGGGAGTACAGAGCACAACACCAAGCAATGACTTGTGACATTTAGATCTACATTGTTGTCAGGGAGTGGAATGACCATACTTAGCTCCCCAAATGCACTCACATTCTGAAGTACTGGAGATTAGAATATCAATATACAAATTTGAGGGGACACAATTCAGCTTATAACAGTACACCAATGTTTCAAGACTGTTTCTGCACAGATAGACATAGCCTTGTCTTGCTAATTTCAAAAGACTTTTCTTCTAGTTTTTCATCAAACTGTTTGAACTTCTTTCCTTTGAAGTATATAGTATTAATGAACAGCAGGTTTTTCAATAATTCAATTGAATTGGTAAGCAATACCTCTATGATTTTTTATTTTTTTAAAAAAAGAAATAAAATAAGTCTAAGTAATACTTAAACACACATGCTGTGATAACACACATAAAGAATATATTATGAAATGAGAATCAACTTCTCAAACTATGGTTATCATGCCTATAAGTGAAATTAATATAAATTTGCTATTGCTATCAAACAGAAATTCTTGTTTTTGTAGAGTGTTTGAAACTATGGAGTTCAGAGAGTTGGGGCTGGTTGTTGCCTCTGCAAGAAGGCAAATTATAATTACTTTAAAAAGAATGTAGGAATCAACAAAAAAAATTAAATAGTTTATAAAATCAAGAGTATTTATAAAACAAATGAGCAGAAAGTAAAATTATAGCTGCCTCTAGCTTTATGAAGAAAACTTTTCAAGTTTGTAGAAATAAAAGAATGAAGAGAATCCTGCCACTCTGGGTGTGGAAAAATCCAAAGTAGGGCTGGGAGGATGGCATAAGGAAAATGACTGGAATGGCAATGTGAACAATTGTGGAAGGTGCGGTGTCTAGAATTAGATGCCAATGACCTTACTGGGAACTATTGTGAAGAGAGGCTCCTGGTCCTGCTCCAAGCCAGCCCTGCAGCAGTACCTCTGTGTAGCAGCAGTCAATGTCACAGTCAGTCACATCCCAGAAGTTACCCAGAAACAGGAGACAGTCAGCCATGATATACTTGAGCATGATGCCAGCCCACTTCAGATTTTCATGCACAGCCTGGCTGCACTGCTACAGCCAAACAGCAAGGCCACTGCCCGGCAGCTCAGCCACAGGACAGCCTGCCCATCCAGGAAGTAGGCACCAGTCCCATGCCTTGCATAGATCAGACATTGATCGCAAGGACTTGAAATAAGTTAATGTCATTAATCCTCACAACACACCCCCTAAAAGGAAGATCCTAACATGATCCCCACTGGATGCTAGGAGCAAGGAGGCTTCTCACAGCTCCCCAGTGTAAGGTTGCCTTGGGCTACTGAATGCAAGACTCACTCCCACTTGTAATGTCAGTCAGAGATCTACAAGGGCATTTTTTTTCATTTTTGTACCCAGTATCTGAGCCAAAGTTAACATTCATATATGTAAGCTAAACTGGAGAAAACTGTCTCAAACACCAGGCGATTCTTTGGCTGCCATGAGCATATTCTTGAGCTACAGAGAGTATTACCATCCTAACAATAAGTGAAGAGATGACTAAAGGAAAATTTATTTGCTGATGATTATTTTTAAAAATCTCCCAGAATAATTAATAGTAGAGCACTTTTCTTTATATCATAATCTTACTGATTTACATGTGCCAAAAATACTCATGGAAATCCTAATGACAACATAAAATTTAAAGCTCTCGCTTTCAGACCTTCTTGCCACTCAGGCATTTATTTATGTGTTGCTTGGACATGTCTTCAACATCAGCAAAGGACAGCCCTTCTGGCTTGGCCTGATAAAATCTCTGGCAAGACTCTTTAAAGTTCTGGAGGAAAGACTAATATTAATACAATCCTCTGACTCTGAAATAGTCAGTAACTCTTCTGAGAAATAAAAGCCCTAAAAATTGTTCTGACAAGATAGTTAGCTTCCTACCAACAATCCTAGATTGTTATACATATAGGACTACAATTTAAAGAGGATAGAGCAACATCAGTAGCCAACCAGCTACTCACAAATGGAGAAAATGGTAGCCTCTTTTGGTGAGAATCAATCCTAAAATGATTAGCTCTATCCCCTGACTTTTGGGGAAGGAAGAGAAGATGGACTTTGAGTTCAACCATGTGGCCAATGATGAATCAATTATGCTTAATCCAAAGCAGTTCAGAGATCTTCCAGGTTGGTGAACAAACAGAGGTGCTGGGGGGGTGGTGTGCCCATGGAGGGCATGGAAACTCTGTGTACCTGCTCCCATACATTGTCCAATGCAATTTCATTCTTTATAATAAACAAGCAACTGTAAGTAAAGTGCCTTCATGAGTTCTGTGACTCATTCTAACAAACTATCAAATGAATGGGTGGCTCTTGGGAACTCCAAATTTGTAGTGATCTGGGCAGAAATATAGATATCCCAGGCACCCCATTTGTAGCTGGCATCCCCACTTCAGGAAGCAGTCTTGTGGGACTAAGTCCTTTAACTTGTGAGAAATGTCCTAACTCTGGGTAGTTAGTACAAAATTAAATTGAATTTTTTGACACTCAGTTGGTATCCAAGAATTGGTTGGAAAAAAACTACTCAAGGATCTCTACTCTTGCTTACTGATAGTGTTGCTAAGTTCATAACTACTTTTTTCTTATCAGTCATGATCTCATTAGTCATGGCTTGCTGAGGGAAAAACATGTCATCCCTCCAGAGAGCCTGCTGGCATTCTAAGCTAGTTCTCAGTTTCTAGATTGTTAATGTCAGTGAGGAGTGACAGGAAACCTTCGTGAATGTCATTACCTCCACAGAAAGTACCTTCGAAAAAGAGAAATAGAGTACCTAAGTGTTGCCCTTTAATTTCCCAAAAAGAATGCAGTGGGTATTCACCAAGGAAAATTTTTCTATTCGCTCCAAAGGGTCTTTTCCTGTTTTAACAGAGAAGTATATTGACTTTGTCTGGAAGGTTCACACATTTGGAGAAAGATCGTGTGATAAAATTAGAAAAAGACGAAGTAGCAATATTACAATTTGATAGACTGAAACTGGCTCTGTTCATAATAAACAACAATGAATAAAAATGACAATTAGAATATCTAATCTGAATGCATACAGAAATGCTCTGACCACAATTAAAGCTGTTATGTTCACATACTTGTGTTAATCATTTGTGATTAATGAATAAAAGGACATTTGTAACAAACACTTTGTGCTCTCCCTGCTCTAGCCATGCAAGTTGACCTGTTCCTCAAGACAGAGAATGCAGAGTATTTGGAGTGAATCTTACCATGTCTTTGTCCACTAAAACTGAATTAGCTAATATCTTTATTATTTTTAATAAACACAGAAAACTTATTAACTTGAAATTTTGGTTTCTCAAATGTTAGTCTAAAATAAATTTCAAAATAGAGTAATATAAAAAAATTAAATTTTAAAAACTGTGAAGAAAAATACAGTTAAGTATTTTCATAATCCTAATGCCGAGAGGACTTTCTAGGCATGACTCCAAAGGAAGAAGATATAAAGAAAAGGTGATAAAACTATTAAAATTAAAGGGTGGCATAGAAATGTATTTATGGACATTGAACAAAGTTCATGTGATATTACATTAAGTGAAATATTTGTAGGTAGGACATCTCTAGTTTATTTAGCAGCTAAAATAATAAAGATCCAGAAATATTTTATTTTGTGCATCTTTTCTTCTCCTAACCCTATTTTAGCTGACATTAACTAAAATGAGTACCAACAGCAGTCTTGCTTGTGGGATATTTTATAAGAATGATCTCTTCTTTCTCAGTGTCTCAGTAAAAGAAAGGGGCGGGATGCTCAGAGACATTGTTTTGGATTAAAAGAGTTTTAAGAGACATAACAATAAAATTTGATGCATAGCCCTTGAATAAATTCATATTTGAAGAAACGAGCTGTAAAAGATATTTACAGGAACACAAGGAAATTAGAATATGAATTGAGTATGGGAAAATTAGTGTTTTATTTGATAAGTATAAAGATGATATTATGGTTATACAGGAAAATGTTCTTTTTAAAAATAAAAAATGTGTACTGAAAATGTCATGATGTACATAATTCACTAATTTTTTTTACGGTGATATCCAATCCACTGTTAAGCTCATCTGTCAAATTTTCTATTTCAGATTTTTCACTTCTAGAATTTTTTTTTCAGTTTCTATTTCTCTATTGAGTTTCCCCATCTGTTCACTTATCATCCCATGTATTCCTTAAATCCCTTAACATATTTGTAACAGTTGTATTGCAGTCTTTGCTGATTCCAACATTTGTATCATTTTTGTGTGTTTTTATTGACTGCTTTTTTTTCCTCCTTGTTATGGGTCATATCAACTTACATTTTAGGATGTTTAATAATTTTTTACTCTATGCTGGATATAGTTGATTATGTTGCCTGCCTTTATATAGAGTTGAGTTTTGTTCTTACTTAGTGGCTCAGCTTGATGCTGCTGAGGTTAAGTTTTGTTAGAGAGGGTTTAGAATAGCCCTTATTTTAGGGGTTAAATTAACCCAAGTACTAAGGCGGGGTTTTCTGAAGTCTCAACTAAATGCCCAAGTTGTTCAGCAGGGGTTCATTAACTCTGGCGGGTCAGAAATCTAACTGTCCCGTGCTATGCAACCTGGAATCCCGGTTCAGCCCACATGCTTGCGGCTTAGACTTCAAAGACTAAAGGAAACTTCTACGCATATTTTGGGGGCTACTTTTCTGCGTTTCTCCCTCTTTTGTGGTGCCATGTCCTGCATGTACTGTAAGTTGTTCCAGCAACCTTGGACCCCGGTCTGTTTGTTCCGCCAATGAGACTGCTCCTTTCTGTTTGGGCTCCTCCTCCCAGTGCTGCTATTTGGAAAGTGCCCCCAGGCAGAATATGAGACTCATCTCACGTGCTGCCCTTATTTCAAAGATCAGAGCCTTGCATTGTCTGCCCAGTACCAGAAAGCAGTTGGTTCATACATCTTGTCCAGTTTTATGGTTAATTATAATGGGAGTGTAAATCCCATACTTGTTACTCCAACTTGGCTAGAACTAGAAATGACATCAACTTGCCTATTAACCTCTGAGCCTCTGAGCTAGATCAGTGGTTCTCAAACTTAAGCATGTATCAGAATCCTCTGCAGGATCTCATTCTCAGAGTTGTTGAAGCTGGGAAGGGGTGCTCAAGTATTTCTAGTTCTAACACATTCCTGAGTGATTCCAATATTGCTCATACAAAGACCATACTTTCGAGAACCACTGGACTAGGTTCCTGTTTTCAACACTGGTCATACACAGAAATCACACGTGTAAAAAACTTGGGGAGGTTTTTTAAAATATCAATGCTCAGGCACCAACCTAAAACAATTAGAATTCCTAGTAGAAGGTAGGTACAAGATAGTGTTTGTTTGTTTGTTGCCTTTAAAACTGTTCCATCCATCCTTATTCCTTCTCCAGAGGAACTAATCTTACATGCAAATGTCAATGTGCACATCATTATTTTCTTTTTATTGATTTAATTATATTGGTAGTTAAAACTATATGTATGATAAATGAAAATTCAAACATTGCAAAGGAGCGCACTGAAAAAAAATAAAATGTGCCCAGGAGATTTTCCTGTATAGCCAAAGTGGAGTACCCCTGAGCTAGATGTTTCTAGCGTCCATTCTAGCTCCAACTTTCTAGAATCCCATGACATATAGAGGGACATTTGCAAAGGAGAAGGAGAGACCAGGACAGCTCTGGCCTGAGAGGCACAGGGCTCTCCCCTTGGATCCCGACCCGGGGCTGCTATCTTCAGCTCACCTCTGGGAAGCTCCACAGACCCAAGAGAAGATGCCCCCCAAGAGGTGGGAGGGGGCACAGAGCAGGTCTGTCAGAAGGCCAGTCCCCCAAGGACTAATTCCAGGTCTCATATAATCCATATGGGGGGGGGAATCAGTGCCCATCTAAGGACATAAACTCTTCACGTTCAGTGATCTTTGTGATCTTCACCCTCCCTGATCTTTTCTGACTCTGCTGTGCGGTTCTCTCAGAATAGAAATCAAGAGCCCATGCTCATGAGAAAATGGGCTTTGAGGTGTCGTCTCTGCTAATCCAACTACAGTTAAACAACTCAGCCCTCTCTATTTTTCTTTCCTAATCCTAGGTACGCACTAGATCCCTAGATCTCATGTGTCTGCCTGCCCTCCCCCAAAGCCAAAATGAATTTCCCCCAGGTCCCAGGCCTCCCAGGGAGACACGCTGCGGCACGACAGTCGATGAAACGGAAAGCAGGTCCCCTCCTCTCCTACATCTCCCAGCGGCCGTTTCTCCTCTTCTGCACCGCAGGGCCTCGGCGGACGGAGCTGGGCTGCCCAGAGCTCGACGACACTGCCGAGCTGCACTTCTCTCTCCCCCATCCCACCACCCAGAGGTCTGGGAATTAATCTCGAGCCGACTCGACTTCTCTCCGCGCGTTTTCCTACACCGAATACCACTCCATCCTGTCCACCCTGGGGTCTCAGGGTGGCTCCCCAGGCCTCGGGGCTCCGAGAGCCATCCCTCGTTGGACAAATCCAGCTTCGAGTCTTCGTTACCCTCGCCCTCCCCCAGCCCGCCTCTCCTGAAACTTCCAGCGCTGGAGACTCCTTAACGTTTCAGGAAAACGGGGACAAAACCATGGCAACGCATCGTTTCGATCACGGAACAGCTGAGCTGACTGCAGTCCTTCCGCGTGCAGGGTCGTGGAGGCTGGGGTGAGGGGCAGGGCGAGCGCTGACAGCCGCCGACGAGCACCCAGCCAGAGCCGGGGCGGGCAGTGCGGGCCCAGGCCGGCAGATGCGGAAGGACCAAGGACGGTTTCGTGGGAAAGCATCGACTAGTCTCACGGCCCAGCTTCCTTGCCTCTGCCTGCCTCCTACTAGCTAAGTGAACTGGACGAGTTGCTCAGCCTCACTGAGCCTCGATTTCCTTGCCTGTAAAATATTTACCTCCCCAGTTGCTGTGAAGACTAAGTAAGATAATGCACGTATGTGCAGTGCCTAGCACAGTCCCTGGCACATAGGAGATTTAACAAGTGCTACTTACTCCTTCCTCCCAAAGTAGGAGAGATTGCTAAACCCCGTTTTCCTCTATCTCATAGTTTTGCAATGGAGTCTACATCGCCTTGAAGCAGGTGGCTTAAGCTGTACTGATAGCATCCTTTCCTGGTTGTCAAAAATCTGTGAAATACTGGAGGAAAGGGGGAGATCTTTCTAAGCAGTCACAAAACTTGAAAATTAAAAGATTTGACTACATATAAACTTGTAATTTCTTAGTGTGGTGAAAACACCATAAACAAAAGGATAAATAGTAAACTATAATTCATTTATAATTTATTTCATAGACAGAAGGATAGTTTTTAATATATAAAATGTTCATACTCATCCCCACAACTTTAGGGAAAATGTGGGCAGAGTTTATGAACTCAGTTCACAGAAGAAGAAATAAAAATGACTCTTAAACATAGAAAAGATAGAAATAAACCTAACCCATGAAAAGAGAAAGGTTAATGTTCAACTGTCATTCTCATTAAATACCCTTACAATAATCAAGAAATAAAACTGTTTATGTAGATTTTACCTTACTTTCATGCCATGTCACTCAGTATTACACATATTATTGTGTCCTAAATCTTTTTCTTAAATTATGTGCAGATTACAGGATTAGATTTTCCTGATTAAAAATTTAAATATGTGGAAAGAGAGTTTCCTCTTATACTTGCTTGCACAAACCTATCCTAGAGATAACCTTGTTAACAGTGAAGCTGTATTATTTTCAACTATTCCCGGTGGACTCACATTCATAAATTTACAGATAGCATACAGGGTTTTTTCTTTTTTAATGTAAATGACATCATACTATATAACATTGTATTGCAAGTTACAGTTTCCATTTAATTTGTCTCCATAATCTTTTTCAGGAAGTGCATGTATAAACCTATCACAATTTAATTTTTTTCTGCATAGCATCCCATCATATAAATGAATTAAATTCTTCTCCAGTTAAGGAAAAAATAAAAACTGAATTAATCCCACTTCATTCATTGTCTTTGTTTCCTCTCTTTTTCTCTCAATCTCTCTCCCCATTTTTTTCCCTTTTTTTTCTTTCTTTTTTCTATTTCTTTTTTTGCTATCAAAAAATAATACTAACTGTACACTTAGAAATTATTAAGAGGATAATTTTATGTTTTTTACCACCATTAGAAATAATAATTAAAACCCTTGTATATCTGAATTATTTTTTTATAATCCTAAAGAGAAAAACCTGGAACATAGTTAACGTGTATAAAAATATTTTGTAGAAAAGATACCTTTAAGAGAAAATGCCAGTCTAAAGAGAATATTCATTTAAAATTTTTAAATTTTGTTAAATTTCCTCCAAAAAAAAAAACTTAATTCACAGTAGCACTCAGTGTACAGGTATATGCAGTTTCTCATATTCTCACCAGTACTGGGTATTATCAACCTCTAAAATATAACGAAGTGCAGTGCAAAGATTCCAATGACAATTGGATAATGCAAAAAAGACAAAGACAAAAAAAAAATCTAAAAACAGTAATAAGGGGCATAACAATTAGAAGGATGTGTTCTCTCTTAAAATAATTTGCCTTTTGTATAATCATATAGCAGAAAACCCAAGAGTATGTATTGAAACCTCTTAAATTACTACGAGTTCACCAAATTGGCAATGTATATGATAAATTTTGTGACATAATAAAAATATATATTTGGTCTCTGCCCCAGTGCCTGACACTGAGCTCCTAAAATTCTTTGCAATTTCCTAAGTGATATGCATGATAGGAGTATCTTTTATTCTAATGAGGCCACGCTTGGTGGACTTTTAGATAGCTTCAGGATGGGGGCTGGTCACCAAAAAAACTCAACCGTGATTATGAACCTGGAACTTTCAGTACCACCCTCATCCTCCAGAAGGGGAGAAGGGCTAGAAATTGAGTTAATAAGCAATCATGCCTACAAGATGAAGCCTCCATTAAAAACTCCTAAATGACAGGGTTTCGAGAGCTTCCAAATAGGTGAAGACATCAAGGTGCTGGGAGTGTAGTGCACCTGGAAAAGGGTGAAAGCTCCATGCAACCTTCTCCTTCGCCCTATGCTCATTTCCTCTGGCTGTTTTCTGAGTTTATCCTTTATAATAAACCGATAATATGAAGTGCTTTCCTGAGTTTTATGAGCCATTCTAGCAAATTGTTGTACCTTCAGAGAGGGTGTGGGAATCCTGTTTATAGCTAGTCATTCAGAAGTACATGTGACAAATGTCTTCTGAAGTGGGGGCAGTCTTGGGTGACTGAGTCCTTTGCTTGTGGGGTCTGAGCTAACACCAGGCAGTTAGTGTCAGAACTGAGTTAAATTGTGGAACAATCAGCCAGTGTCCTGAGAATTGGAAAATTGTTTGGTGTAGAAAAACCCACACAACTGCTGTCCAAGGGGCTGTTTATTAGTAGTAGAAAGAAACAGTTTCTCTTAAATACACATAAACTTCAATTATTTACTAATATGCCATTCATAGTGTGGATGAAAACAGGGCCACATATGAAACATGACATGCTCAGAGGAAGACAGCATGGCAGGCCCTACAAACTCAGAGACCAAAATTAACCACATAGGAAATCTGCACATAAACATTTCTAACTAAAAGACGATCATGGTAGTAGTCATGTCCTAGGCCTATAACTTCCCTGACAAAGGTCAGTCTTTGTATTAAGTGAGCCTGTCTATTGTCTTTTTGCATCTAAGATAACAAACCTCTGAAATGTCAGAGAAACCTTCATTTCCAGACTATTTAGGGCACAATCCATGGCACCAGAGCAGGAAACCACAGAATCCCTGTCATTATCTTGGTCCCCACATACCATCTCTAAATGTTGTAAATGTTAATTATTAACTATCCTGTACCCACCAATGTGAAAGAAGTATCTGTCTCTGTTTTACTTGTTATCCAATTCTAGAGGTTTCTCCACTTTGCTTTCTTTCACCCCCTTAATGTACCACCAGAAGATTTCATGTAACCCTCCTGATGTTTTTTACTTTTATTCTAATGTATAAAATAAGCCGCAAAACTGCGATTCTCTGGAGTATTTTCTCAATCTGTTGAGATTTTGCTTCCCAGAAATTGTCATCAGTTTGGCTCAAATAAACTCATAAAAGTTTTCTACAGGTTTGGACATTTTTTACACAGACAAAAACCAAATGAGTAAAAATGTTCATTAATAATTGTTAATGAAATTTAAAGAACTATAACACAAAAACAAAAACTAGGTGGGACTTATATAAAAAAATTAAAATCTACACGGAGATATGAAAAAAGGATTTGAGTAAATGGAGACTGCCTCATGTTTCTATTTAAACATTGTAAATAGATTTATTTATTCAAATAATTTATATGTTTAATATTAAAATAATTCTTTCCCCCAAAATCCCAAAGTTAAAAAAATTATTTTGTATATTGAAAAATTACTCTACATTTCACCTAGAATAAAAATGAGAAAATAAGTAATGAGAAAAATAAATATGAACACTGGGGAAAAACAGATTATTTTATAATAATCATGAGAAACAGGCTATTTGTAAATAAACCAAATTATTATTTCTCCTAAATGTTAACAACAGAGCAAACAAATTCCAGCTGGATGAAACAGTTAAATTGATTTAAAAAATAAAAGCTTAGAAGAAAAAAACTAAGTTACTAACTGGTTTCTCAATAGGAAAGTATTGCTAAGAATAAAGGCAGTGTCAGAAATCATTAAGGAAAAGCCTGCTCATTAATAAAACATAAAACTTTATTAAAACTTCCCAGTGATAATAAAAGAAATGCATACTTGTATAATATATAATGTTGCAGATGTTTTTAATTTATATAAAATATATTAGGCTATATGCCTCTTTCTATCTCTTTTGTTGTTGGTGGTGGTCTATATATTTTCTTCCAGTATGGTCATAGTGTTCTTCATGGAATAGATTTTATATATGAAGATTAATTTTTCATTTTATCACTTTTTTAGTATTATCTCTCCTTTTTGTCTATTATCAACACTTTTTTCAATTAAAAAAACAGTACATGTGCTGGGACAACTGGATATCCCATATATAGAAAAAATTAATTTGGACCTCCTACTTCATATCATATACATCAAAATGGATTAACATTCGAAATACAAGAGCTAGTCTTAGGATAAAGAACACAGCTGTAAATGTCTTTGGATTCTCAGATATGACAACAAAAGTATAAGCAAAAAGAAAAAAATAAAGTGAACTTTCTTGACATTAAAAACTGTGGGTCAAAGGGCATCAAGAAAGTAAAAAGAATGGGAGAGAACATTTTCAAATCATATATCTGATGAGAGTCTAATATTCAGACTACATAAAGAACTCTTATAAGTTGATACCCAAAAGATGAACAACCCAATGAAGCAATGGACAAATTACTTGAAAACACTTTTCTCCAAGGAAGATATACGAATGGCCGGTAAACACGTGAAAAGATGATCAACATTATTAGTCGTTAGGGAAATGCAAATAAAAAACAATGAGATAGCACTTTCCACCCACTAGGATGGCCATATATTTTTTTAAAGGATAATAACAAGTATTGGCAATGTTGAGATATGGAAACCTCATACACTGACAGTGGGATATAAAAAGGGTCAGCAACTATGGAAAGCAGTTTGGTGGTTCCTCAAAAAGTTAAACATAGAATTACTATATGACCCAGCAATTCTCTCCTAAATATATATATATATATATATATATATATATATATATATATATATATACACACACACCCAATAGAACAGAAAACAGGTATTCAAACAAATACACGTAGATGCCAAAAGGCACAAACTAAATGTCCATCATTGGATAAGTGGATAAACAAAGTGCATTATATTATACAATGGAATATTATTCAATCATTAAAACTGATGAAGTACTGGCACATGCCACAACATAAATGAATCTTAAATACATTATGCTAAGTGAAAGAAGCTTGATACAAAAGGTCATGTATTATATGATTCAATTTATATGAAATATCTAAAATAGGTAAATCTGTAGAAAGAGAAAGCAAATTGCCAGACACTGGAGGGAGGAGGGAATAGGAGTAACTGTTTAGTGGGTACAGGGTTTTCCTCTGGGGTGATGAAAAATTTTTTGAGACTAGATAAAGGTGATGGTTGTACAACATTGTTAATATATTAATTACCACTAAATGGTTCACTTTGAAATGGTTAATTTTACGTTATGTGAATTTTATCTCAATAAAAATTTTTTTTAAAATCCAGTAAAGTCACTGATACCTAATGATTAAAAAAAAATTATAGAGCTCATCTATGATTGAATTACTTATCACTGCACTGTAAGTGGTACACAGATATGTAAAATATAGTCCCAACCCCTGAAGAACTTCAGGTCTAGTTACAGAGCTCAGGTAAATAAAGCAACTACCCTCTCTCAGTGTCCAGTTGAGTTCAAAGATGCACATCTAGTTATGCAGAAAAGAAAAAAAATTCTCAGAGAAGATGACATTGGAAATGAGCTTTAAAGTTTGAATGAAATTTTTACTGTTAGAGTTGGCAGTGAAGAAATGCAATAATATGAAGAAAAATGTTCACTTATCACGGGGTCACATGATAGTTTAAGCACATTATTGACTCATCCAACCGGGTTGACATAAAAGCTACATAATTCAGGAAAAGGTATAAAAGACCAGGTGTCAAAGGGTTCCACTCCTTTTCATCCTCAGTGCCTGATGCATTGTTTGGCACATACTTGGTAATTGGTGTATGTCGTAAAAAAGATAAAATAAAATTATGCATTAAATAAACTTCCCCAAAAGTTCAAGCACCAGAAAAACTATAAAACAGTAGTAATAGCTTGCAGCATTTATTACAATCGAGTCAGGCTAAGGCAAGTATGTGACGAGATTAGAGATAAAAGGTAGAGCACAGTGTAACCAGAATGAATTGCATGTGGAATGAGTGAGAAATAAATCTAGGGCCATATAAGAAAACATCCTATGGGATTTGGACTGTATCTTAAATACAAGAAGAAATCATTAAGGTCTGTTGAAGTGGTGTAAATGAATGGTTGGTATGGGAACATCTGAGTGTGCAGAGCATGGCAAATCATTCAGCCAGGGGGAACATCTGTCCTCACCTTTGAACTGGGCTTTGATGGAGATATAGAGTGAGATTTGGAGACACAGAAAGAGGGAAAGGCTCACAGACACAGTAAGGGCACCCCTTATGGAGAGGAAAACCTGCCACAGAACAGAACGCAGTTGGTTTTGTTGTGCCTAATGAAGAAAAAGAAGGGATGGTCCGCACAGAACCTTGGCCCACATTCCATGCAACATTCCACTACCACTAAGCCCGAGGCAGCCGCAGCCTCCGTGCCTTCCTCATTCACCTCCACAAAACTCTTGTGCACAAACTTGGACAGACACAGGTCTCTCTCGGCTGACATTGCCAAAAAGTCAGCTTTACCCTGTTGGAAGGCATCAATAATTCCCAGATGTTGAAGCACAGATTCCATGTCATAATCCTCTTCCAGTTTAAATCTTGGAAGGAGAACTTCAACTTCAGTACTCTTCATACAGTCTGGCTTGGTCCAGGCTATGAATTTCTCAAAAGTGAGATTTTTTTCCACCTGAAAGACCATAGTTAGACTTTAGGATTCATTACTCAGCACATTTAAATATGCACACGGACACACTCAAGTACACTTTCTTCTCTTATAGATGAGTGTCGATTGTCACACAGGATCAGTGGAAACTTTATCTGCCAGGAAATTTGTGAGATCGTGTACTTGTGCTGTTACATACATGGCTTCCTTGACAAGCAGGAGAGACCTCAAATCACTTAGGGGCACAAAGACATGGCTGCTCCCCTCCTAACCTCCAGCAAGAGGTTCTCTTATCCTGACAATTGTCAATGCCCAGCTGACTGCCTTTTTTTTCTTTTAACTATGCTTATTTTTGAAGACAATAAGACATTACTGCTAAGAAAAGAGATGAGAAAAGTTTCTCAATATAGCCCCCTAGAAGGGAAATCTGCCCAGAGTGGGAATTCGCATGCTTTCTGGAAAAAAAAAATAAGTCACAGGGAGAGAGATAGAGAGCCAATGGATGAAGCTCACTCACATGAGACCCTTAGGACATGGGAACAATACTGCCCCTCCTACCCGCTCTGTGCTGGGCCTAGGATCTATTGGGCAATGAGTGAGTCTCTCATCTTAAAGACCCATGCAACAAGGTGGGTGACGAGTGCCATTTTGGGCTGTTTCAGGCTCTATGCCCTGAGTGCTGGCTTCCACTCTCCTCCCCTTCTCCCTTGTCAGGTGAAAGTATAAGATTTTCTCATTCACTGGTTCAGGTTCGAATAGAAACGATGGTTCTTAGTTTTAAAATATAATGCAAATAACGATGATTATGACAATAACAATGTACTAGACAATGTGCTAAACTTGTTTCTTGAACTACTCCCATTTTAGCCTCATAAAAACCCTATTAGGCAGATAACATCATCTCCAGTTTAGAGATGAGGAAACAGAAGCTGAGGTGAATTAAGAAATTTGGCAAGAACACGTAGATAGTAATGGGAGAAGTAGTTTGAGTCCAAATCCCACATGCTGAATCCCATGCTCCACCGCCTGATTGCCTGCATCATCAGCTCTGAAGGCAAACACAGCAGGTGAAAGTTGAGCTCAAGTTCTACCCTGTAAGGAAGGATGTGAAGGGCGTCAAAGCATTCATCTCACCAAGCTTAGATCCACATTGTCGTCAGGGAGCAGAATGAGCATGCTCAGCTCTTCGCCTGCGTAGGGCAGCTCCAGGACCTGAGCCTGTACCTCCTCTATGTAGGCAAGGTTAAATGTGGCTTCCTGAAACATCATCTGCACTGGCCTTTGCTCCTTCTGTTGGGAATACGCATGAACATTGAATTAAAAACAGATGGTTGAAAGAGGCAATAAAAATTTCCAAAAGAGCGGCGATTGACTCCGGATGTGTTTTTAGTACCCGTTGATAGAAACAATATTCGCTCTCTAGTAAACGCTTACTAAATTTCCAACCACTTCCTTCCATCATCATTATCAGGCATCTACTGTGAGCAAATATGGCACTAGCCATAGCACCATAAGAAGATGTTTTATTCAGCAAAATAAATGTGATATTCTGCATTTTCCAGAGGAGAAAAACAGATTTTTCTCATTTGAAATCTGCCAAGAAATATATTTAAGGGAACAATATAATAGAATGATTTCTATTTAATTTTTAAAAGTTTTTATGATAAAGTGGGATGAAACATAGTTTCACAGCAATATAATTGGAAGTATGGATGAATACGCCCTCTCAGAAAGCAGTCTGGCAGCAAGTATAAAGAACCACACATATCTTCATGCATTTAAATTCAACTGTTCCAATTCTGATACTCTAATTCGAGGAAGTATTTTTTTTAATTATTAAAAGGTATATGCATGCAGAGGTTAATTGAAGTATTATACTTATTAATTTTTTACAGTTGAAACAGACTACCTACTATAAAAATTAAAATAGTTGCTAAAATCAATGCTAGAAAAGTTTTCCCCCTCCCTGCTTTGCAACTAGAGAGCTGATTATTTAAAGTATGCCTTATCCAAAAAAGAGAAAAAGAGATACTACCTGTATAAGTTTCCTAATTTTACCAAAATGGCATTTTTTAGGGGATGGGAGACTTGGCAAACTATTTTAATGTCTGCCTGAACTGAAGTTATTCCTCAATGTCAAGACTAAGGTCTTAGTTTTAATATTAAAAATTTATAAATAACTTCTTAATAATAATAAATTAAAAGCAATTCAAATCTATACTTACTTTAATTTTTAAAATACCTAATTAAATATATTTTCATATTCTCTCCCTCTATCCCTGCAACACACAGATATATCACACTTCCTTAACATCTGTTTTTTTTTTTTTTGCTTTCTTTCCAAACAACTTGTGCTTAAGGAATATCTTCAGTTCCCAGAACTAGGTAGCAGCAATGAAAGTGTGAGAAATTATCAGGGGCAACAAGAGGTGTAACAAAATGCAAAAAATTCTAGGCAGCAAATGTTTTTGATTCCCTTAGTTCATTTCTACTGAGTTTAAAATTTCATTCAAAAATGTGTTTTTTTCAGATTATTTTTAACCAATAATTTATGCTTTTACCAAGTTAAATTTTCCCATTCCATTTTTTCATCAAACCAGCAGAATTTTTGAAATCTTCCCCTACCTGGCTTATTTTGAAAGGCATTTCTCTTGTGTATGTTTTATCGAACCGTTCATTCCATCTTCCTTTGAAGTAGATGGCATTGACAAGAACCAGCTTGGTCTGTGCATCAATGGAGTTACCTGGCAACAAGTCTTGAATTTTACCTTTTAAGAAAAGTAAAAAATATATTCAGTTGATTTTTAAAAAGTGTGATGAATAAACCATGAGAAGATTTATTGGCAGGTCCTTGATTATTAATCAAGAACCAAACATGCTTTTTTTCAAATTTGCTGAATTTGGATTGCTACATACAGAAATCAAAAACAACACATACGAGTGGCATTAATGATCACAAATGCTTCAGGAACATCTACAAAGCTGATTATGATGAAAGACTTCTAAATTACTCAAGGAAAAACACTACAGCAGGTTGGAGAACAAGGCAAGGAAATGAGAGATGGGTTGGAGGGACATCGGTTATCTCACATGATTAAATGGAGGGTTTCATCTAAAGCTCCAAAGTTATGTGTAGTGCTAACATTCCACACACATGTGGGCATATCAGAGGCAGCCAGAATGAATGTCTCAAACAGGAAAGAGCTGGCAACAGGCAGTGTGAGTGTATTGAGGAGCTTCCAGAGCCTCTATTTGACCCATTAACAGGTTTGCAGTTGGCCTATCACTCCTAGGTTTATCAAGTCTAAGGAAATGTAAATGGAAGATATAAAAGAAGCAGTAGAATAAGTAAGCTTAACGTGTAAAGTGAAGGTAGTGGTGATGAAGGGCTACATAGAATCTGGAAAGAGATGATGGCTTCACCTAGCATGTGAGCATTACAGGCAAAATGTAAATATGTTTCAGTTATTAAACTAAAAGTTCGTCCTGTGAGTTTCTTTGGCATTTGTGTCAGTCACTTTGGTCCTGAGAGAATGGATAAAATTAAGTCTCTGTTGTTGAAAACCTGAGCATCTGATTGGAACCTCTGTGAGTAGACTAAGGTTCAAATATCCCATGAGATTCAGCCTGTCACCTGAAACACTAGTGAAATCAGAGAAACTGGCAGAGGAGGGGAAAAGAAGGGAGAGAAGAAGGAAAGAGAGGAGGAAGAGGAAGAGTAGAAGGGGGAGGGGAGATGGAAGACAGGTATAACATGTAATTCTTACCTTCAGTCTTTTTTGAGACCCAAGTGTTTATATGTTTCCTGGACTGCTCTGCAGCTTCAGCAAAGGAAAGCTGCTCCAGCTCAGCATGATAGAACCGAAGACAGGATTCTTTAAAGGTCTTTGGAGAGAAAAGTGATCAATGAGGCTACATTTCTAAATAAAAATTCTGAATATTACATACTTTTTATAAAAAGAATGTACATCTCTTAAAAGTGATCATATCTCAGTTGGCCAGATATTAAAATATCAGTGTTTATAAAGAGGTGCATACTAAGCCATGAATAACCAGAAATGGATAAATGAATTTTAGAAGTAGTCAAATTTTAAATAATTCAAAGTATAGATATAGAATTATGATTTTTTAAAACAATGTTTACCATAAGCTTCAATTCTCTAAGGTCTTTCTCTAGGACTCTATGTTATTACAATTTTTATTGTTCTCTTGATTTAACTTACTGAGAGGAATTCACAAGTCTTTTCTCCAAAGAGCCTGTTGGCTATTCGGAGCAAGTACTGTGAGCCAGGTTTGTTCATTTCAGCAAGAAGTGACTGGAAACCCCCATGAATGTCCTTCTCTGTTTTTAAAGAAAGCACCTGTTGAGAAAAATAATTTAAAATTATCTATTGTTCTTTGGTCTCAAAAAATTCATAAGAAATTTTTTTCTTAAATACTCAACAAAGTTTTCCTTTAAAAGAATGTTGCTTTTATTTTAATTGTGGATTCAATATACTAGAGAAGCAACACTGTGTGGAGGTGGATAGAAGATAAAGAGGGAAAAAGAGAGGAATAGAGGGAGGTAGGGAGAGAAGGAGAAAGAGAGAATGCAGAATAAAGGGGAGTAAGAGTTGGCTTTTCTACCTAAATTGCTTTTGTTTAAAGATGAGGAACAGGGAAAAATGAAAAGAACAAGACGGGTTCAGAAAAGAGGTTGTTTTAAAATCTTGCATCCCAAGAAAAGCATAAGGAAAACTTGTCTCTAAAATTTACCCCAACAGTACAGTTAAAAGCATTAAAAATTCAAAGAAATGAGCAGAAATACAATTATACTGGAAAATACCATAATAGTGGGAAAGACAACACTTTCAGTCTCTGACAGCTTTAACAGAATCCAAAGGCTAGTTCTGAGTGCCCATTATTGTCTAGTTGGATGCTGGAGGATAAGGAACTCAATAATGTCACATTTCATAAAGTAACCAGACAATTTGGGGGATCTCAAAAATCACTCCTATAAGGGCTCTTTGGCTGGCTAGCCCAAAACATAGAAAACTTAATTAAGTATAAAGAATCCTCTACTCGACCATAAAAAGAGAATGAAATCTTACCACTTGTGATAACAAGGTTGGACCGAGAGGGTATTGTGCTGGGTTAGGTCAAATGGAGAAGGACAAATGCAATGTGATTTCACTTATACGTGGAATCAACAGAACAAGGCGAATGGACAGGAAGAGCAGTAACAGACTCATAGATGCAGAGAGAGTTTTGATGGTTGTTGGATGGGTGGGGTGGTGGGGTGGTTGGAGGATGGGTGAAAGGAGGGAAAGGATTAAGAAGTACAAATTGGAAGTTATAGAATAGTCATGGGGATATAAAATATAGTGTGAAGAATATAGTTAATTATGGTGTAATAAGTCTGTATGGTGTCAGATAGGTACTAGATTTATCAGAGGGAATACTTTATAAGTTATATAAGTGTCTAATCAATATGTTGTACATCTGAAACTGATATAGTGTATGCCAACTGTAATTGAAAAATTTTTAAAAAGTTTAAAAATCAATTATAACCAAAAAATAAATAAAATAAAATTCAAATTAAAAAAAAGAATCCTCACACGTACATAAACCTTCACTCCAGCATACCATGAGCTGGAAAGTGATTAATCACTACTGAAAAGAACTCATAGGAAAACAGAACTCATATTGAAAGAGCCACACTATCTAACTTCTATAGTAGAGATACATGTTCACGGTCATGAGCTCGGATATGATATAAGCTTTTAGTTTTCATCTCAGGCATGTATCTCCTGCCCACTCTATAAAACTCCTGGGAACAGGAATGGATTCTCAATCATTTTCTGATGTTTACCAAATGTTTGTTAAACTCCTCTAACTAGTACATATGCAATCTATATAAGTGATAAATACATGCATTTTCACCTTCTTTTTTATGTTTATGCCCTTACTGAGCTAGGAAGGCATGCTGGTATATCAATGATTTGAAATAGATATTAACCTCACCCTTTCTTGCCAATTAATAATTACAGTTACACAGTCTTTTATTCCAAGAATGAACTAGATCTTAGCTGCTTTGATCTCAAATAATTTCAGTATCATTGTCTAAACAAAGATAAAGTGTTAGAATAAAGTTTTGATAGTTTGATCCAGGTTACTAATTGGAGAAACTTTTCCCAATAAATCCTAGGAAAGGAGACTTGCTTCTTCATGAGGTATGAAGCTGGGTGATAGAACAGAACAACTGAAAAGGCAGCCCCTTCTCTCAGGAAGGTTTACCTCAGCCATTTGGGCAGCAGTGTTTCCTTTTGCCCCCAGGAAGACCATGGCCAGGGCAGAGGAGATGCTCACAGGAGAATAAAACACGTTGTGAGAAGGGTTGTCTTGACATAGTATCTTTAGAAGGCGGAGAGCAAAACTGCCATTTGCTTCAGAGAGAGTATCCATGATGTAGTATCTGGAACCACCGAATAAAGAGAAAGACTGCTTCAACAATACACCCTAATTAATACATGGCAATTTTGAAATTGTACTTTTTTTTCCCCTAAAGCTCATAAATATTTTAAGTTTGGGGAAATTCCATTTACTGTTCTCTATCCAAAAAATAAGTCTAAATTTTCAGGTAATTAGCTAAGCGTGGTAGTGGCAGCAGATCAAACGGATAAGCTCAAAGCTCACTTTATTTAAATGGTTTATCTTCCACCCAGCCCCCTCCCCCCGTTCCAGCTTCCATCTCTAGCCATCTAGAACTCTTTCCAGCCCTGTAGTCACCCCTGAGCCTTTGAAAACACTTTAGCCGAGGCCCCATCCCTTTCACCAGGGTAAGGGCTCAAACATCACATCCGATTCCTCTCCTAGAGGAGGTTTTTTCACTCCTTCCGCTCTCTCCCCAGCTTAACTCCCCAGTCTTCATTGTGGGGCCACTAGATGGACGGACGCTCTGAAGCCAAGGGCTGTCTGGCAGCCGCTGAGCGCTCAGAATAAAAAAAAAAATTAAAAAATTAAAAATTAAAGGAAAGGGCTTGATAAATTTGTATCGAATTAACGAAAAAATTAGAATGCATAAGAAATGTTTGGATTTGCAACTGGAGACTGTTGATTTTAGCAGGACAGAGAAGAGCTAAGGCAGATGTCATGCTTTGGATCCCGGAGAGAGGAGCTGAGACAATAGGGCGAGCAGGTGGGGATGGGGCTATAGGGTGAGGGCCCGGCAAGGGGAAAGAGGCGAGAGGGCAGGGGAAAAAAGAAATCCGAGAGCAGAGAGAAAACCCTCCAAGAGGGGAAGCAGCTGAGGCTTGTTCGAGAACGAGAACCTCGAGGCACAGGCCCTGGGACCAGTCACAGAAAAAGCCCCGCTGCGCAACCAACCAGCCGCGACAGTTCCGAAGAGCCTGGATTTCTGTAAACAAGAGGGCGCTGCCCTCTCGGGTCTGCTTTGTACCGAGAGAGCTCTCGCGTCCTCGCGCCAGTTCTCTAACTACGGTCATCTAGGGGCTCTTCTTGTCCCCCCAGCTCCCCTCCTGCCCCGCCATGCCCCCACCTGCCGCCTTCGATACTGCCGCGTTGCTCTCCTGTCGCTGCCCCCGGGGCCTGGAACCCCACGGCCCGAAGCGCAGACCTGGCTCGCTGCAGCCGCTCGCCGTGGATCCCTCGCACTCCTCCGCCACCCACAGACCTTAAGTCTGCCCCCGCTGGCCTGAGGCGCGGGGGCGGGGGGTGCGGGGAATTCCGCACATCCTGCCCCCTGCGCAGGGGCGGGGCGGGGCGGGGCGGGGCGGGGTGGCGGTGGTCAGGGCTAACGCAGTCTGCTCCCCTCAGGGCGGGGGTCCAGACACCCACTGGCAGGCCGCGTGTCACCTCGCCTGTGGGACCCCTGCTGGGGACACGAAGACAGCGGGTGGGCTGCAGCCTCGCACTTCCTGTGGGTTCCAGACGCTGCTTTAAAGAGGGATTCTGAAAGGGAAAGCACTTTCAAACTGATAGCCCTTCCGGGCTGGAGGATGAGATGCCTTACATGCAAGGGCTCTGCTGGCTGCCAAATGAAGAGATCACAGGTAGGGGGTTGGGAGAAGGGTCTAGAGAACTTGGAAGCTTGGGCTTTCCTACTTACAGGAAGCAAACAAAAGTGTAAGTGTCTGTGGATCTCTATTTTACATCTCTTTTCTTATTTAGATGAGAGAGTCAGCTAGAATAAGGTATTCCTTTTAGATCCCACAACTAATTAGCAGTCCTAAATCCAGATACAGAAGCCAGGCGTCCAGATCCTTAGTACCTGAGCAATTTCCACTACTGGAAATCGGGCTGCTGCGCTGGTGTGTAAGCAGGTCTACCATGTGCCTGCAGTGACAGAAACAAACACTGAGTCAGACTGGCTGAGGACATGGGGTTCACAGGAAGGGTGAACTCTGGGCAAGTTGATTCAGGGCAAGACAAGCAGGATAACTAAGTCACACATTTTAAGGAGGCAAGCACTCGTAGGTGCCAATCTCTCATTTGTGTGACCCTGAATATGAGTGCCTCCTTAAATTTTGTACCCTAGATGCCTCCTACTTTATTGATATATAATGAACATACCATAATATTCATCCTTTAAAGCATACATAGTAATGGTTTTTAGTTTGTTCAAAAAGTTGTACAACTATAACTACTAACTCCAGAACATTTCCATCATCTCAAAAACAAACACCATTCCCCTTAGCAATTATTTTCCATTTCCTCCTCCTACCCTCACCCCAGGCCTTGGCAACCACTAATCTATTTTCTGTCTCTGTGGGTCTGCCTACGGCGGGCATCTCATATATATATAAAATACTACAATATGTTACATACTGTTTTGTGACTGCCTTCTTTCATTTAACATAGTTTTCAAGATTTAACCTACATGGTTCAAAGTAACATTTATTTGTATTTTCTTTCTTTTTATGGCTGAAAAATTGTCATAATAATATTGGATGTGTCAACCGATGGTCATTGACTCTGATTTACTACTAACAGGAATTCCCAATTTGGAGTGCAAGAAAGAAACTTCATTCAGTGCAAACAACTCAGTTGTAGTACAGCACAGCTGTGTAACAGCTCAATGGTGTTATAGCTGAATTATGAGGCAGCATGGCTGTGGAACTGCAAAGCTGTGAGGAGGCCCCTCTGTGGCTAGAATGCTCTGCTCTACACTGATCTACTCTACCTGCTCCAGTCTTCTTCACTTTCCTCTGCCCTCTGCTGTTTTGGAGCCTTCTTTGGTGTTTCAGCTTCAGCTCCAGCTCCAGCTCCAGCTCCAGCTCCAGCTCCAGCTCTAGCTCCAGCTCCAGCTGGGGAAACCATTTCCAACAAACAACAGAAAGAGAAGTGTGCTCCCCAAGCAAGACAGGAGAGGACTTATATAGAGAGAAGTCTCTGCCCCTGGTCCTTGATGTGTCCATCTTCATGCAAACAAGGACTCCAAATCCTTGCAGTTTGATTGGTCCAAAAGGCACTGTCCTGATTGGTCAGAATGGAGCTGCTTGGGTTGGTCAATGAAAATGTTAATGGAGCTATAGCTGCGCATTTCCAATTAAATGGGGGAGATTCTCAGTCCTATTGGTTGCTATACAATTCCAGGAACTCACGTAAGGGCTGGCTCAGTTGGCAAGAACACAGTATATGTAGGCAGTTCAGTGCAGGCTTCTCCCTGCATCTTCTTTCTCAGGGTCCCAAGATATATGTATATCCATTTTGTTTATTCATTCATCAATTGATAGACATTTGGGTTCTCTTTTTTTGTCAATTATGAATGATGCTGTTATAAAAATTCATGGACGAGTTCTTGTGTAGACATTATATTTTCATTTCTCTTGGGTACATACCTAGTAGTGGAATTGCTGGATCATATAGTATCTCTATATTTAACTTTTTAAGAACTGTCAAACTATTTTTGCAAAGTTGCTGTGCAATCTTACATTCCTACCAGCAATGTATGTGGTTATCAGTTTCTCAACATCTATTATCTATCATTTAAAATAAATTTTAGCTGTTCTAGTAGGTGTGAAGTGGTATTGCATTTTTGGTTTGAATTGTATTTCCTTCATGACTAATGATGTTAAACATCTTTTGATGTACTTATTGGCTCTTTGTGTAGCTTCTTCAGAGAAATGTCAATTCAGATGACTTACCCATTTTCAAATTGTGTTACTTGTCTTTTTGTTGTTGAATTTTAACACTATGAGTCCTGATTTACTTCATCATCATAATCAAAATACTCAAAACCAATGATAACGAGAAAATCTTAAAAGCAATCAAAGAAATGTTAGGCAAAGAAAAATCAAGATAAAAATGATATTAGATTTCTCTTTGGAAACAATGTGAGCAAGAGCACAGATGGAAAATATCTTTAAAATACTGCAAGAAAAAAGAGAAACCATCAACCTAGAATTCTGCACCCTTCAAAAACATTTTTGAAAAATGAAGGTGAAATTAACACTATTCAGACAAGCAAAAACTGAAAGTTTTCATTGCCAGCAAACCAGTACTTCAAGAAATATTTAAAAAGAACTTCCAGTAGCAGCCATCAAAAAGATTCTGCTTCATTATATCCGATTCTTTATGGATTCTGTTGAGAAGGCAACCACCATTTATCATTTATGTTGTCATTCTGAGGGAGTAATGAATGATGCTGCTCCATTTCTCTAAGGATTCTTTTGAGAATACAGCCATCATTTAAATCTTCATTCTTGATGCTGCTCCATATTCTCTAGTCTCTGTGGACTCTGTTGAGAGGCAGACATAATTTTAATTATTATTCTTAGCATTGAAAAGATTCTTCATTTTCTCTGATTCTCCAAGGATTCTGTTGGGAACCCACCCATCTTATAAATAATTTTTTTCTAGGATGGCATTTGAAAGGTGCTGCCCCATTTTCTCTGGGTCTCTATGGATAAGTGCTCTTGAGAAAGCAAGCATTTCTATCATCATTTCTAGTAAAACTATTTATATAAATACAAAAGTGTCAAGTATTGCTGGAGTGATGTCAGAAGCATGGTGAAGTGAGAGATGTCCCCAGATCTTTCCGTTTGAAAGCATAATAAGCTGAACATCTAAACCTCAGCAAATAACACTCAACCTGCACACAGCATGTTTGAGTGAGTTATGTGCACATAAGAGGTCAGAACCATACTAGTCTGGGGGGAGAGGATGTGTAGATTGGGAAGAACAAAGAAGCTGCCTCTGGTAGCCAGAGGTCTCTGCAAAAGGAGGGGGAGGGGAGAAATAGCAGTGGGATCCCTGAACAGCCCTCCCAGAGGAATCTGTGAGTTCCACAGAGCAGAGTCTAGGGATCAGGGTGGAAGGCAGAGTGGGAACTAAGTGAGGAGGGACAACAGTTGGGTATTAGCAGCCACACTTGCGAAGCACAAGGCTGAGACACAGACAATAGCTGCAGCCCTCACACACCAACCCAGAGCGCTCCTTCCCCAGACGCCATATCCTCCCAGTCCCAATACTGTGGAGCCCTAGGGGAATTTGAACAAATGTTACTGAAACAAAAATTCACTATTGGTACTACTAGAGGGCTGGGACCAAGGATAGTAATCATGACCTGATACATAACAGAAAAAAATAATTTAAAAAAAAGGTATCATTAGTCCCCAAACAGAGATCCAAGAGGCTTAGATGCCACCTACTGGAAAAAAAAAAAAAAAAACCACCTTAGCAACAGGTTTAAGCGAGACTTCTATATAATAAATCTTTCTGCGGGGTGGGGGGGGCAAGGGGGAGCAGAATACACTCCCAATAATATCCAAGTGAAGAAATAGGTCATCAAACACCATGAACAACCAGGATAACAAGGCTGCTCAGAAAGAAAGAGAAAAATTTCCAGAAAATAAGCTTAAAGACATAGAAATATGTGATTTAAATGACAGAGAATTTAGGATTGTACTTCTGAAAGAAACTCAGTGAAATGCAAAATAACTCCAATCAACAATTCTTGGGGAAAAAATAGACCAGCAGAACGAGTTTTTAGCAAGATTGAAACCCTTAAAAAGAACCGAATAGAACTTCTGGAGAAGAATCCACTAAAATAGATAAAGAGTGAAATAGTGAGCTTTGGAAATAGACTTGATCAAATGGAGAAAAGAATCAGTGATATCAAAGACAGAGACCTAGAAATAATTCAGAAAGAAGATGAAAGAAACCAAAGAATAGAAGATAATGAAAGAGAAACACAAGAACTAGCTAACACTATCAGGAAAGACAACATGAGAATAATAACTATTCCAAAGTAGAAGAAAAGGAGAAGGGATCAGACATCATATTCAAACAAGTTGTGGATGAGAATTTCCAAAATCTAAGAAATGAACTGGAGTTTTGAATCCAAGAAGATAATAGAATACCCAATTATCTCAACCCCAAAGTCTTCTCAAAGACATATTATATTAAAATGATTAAAAATTAATGACAAAGAATGCTAAAAGTAGCCAGGGAAAATAAGATGGTAACCTATAAAGGGTCAGCTCACCTGAAAAAAGAAATGACAAAAAAATACATCACTATCAGTAAGGTGACAAGCAAGCAGACAGAAGCAGATTTATGCAACTTTTATCAAGAACAGAGTGTTAAAAGCCTAAACAATGAGAATAGAATTGCTATTACAAGATGAAAATGAATGCTCAACATGCATAGGGACAATTTGAGACAATAATAACAAAATAAAAGGAGGAATCAAAGATCCAAGTTTGCAAAGGGGAGAGGAGATAAGGCATATATAGAAAAAAATGGATAACTGTATATACACAAATATCTTTTACATATTCATAATGGTAACCACACACCAAAGATCCAGAACTGTAGTACATAATATAAAACAAGAAGGACCAGAAGGAAAAAGCCATAAAATCCAATCAAATTAAATAACAGACAGAAACTCAAGAACAAAGAAACAAAGGAAATGCCGAGCTACTAGAAAGCAAAAAATAAAATGGCTATCAGAAAACTTCATATTTCAATAATCATTCTAAATGTAAATGGACTAAACTCACCAATAAAAAGGCATAGAGTTTCAGATTGGATCAAAAAACAAAACCCAACACAAGCTGACTTCAGGAGACACATCTCAGTTCCAAAGACAAATATAGACTCAAAGTGAAAGGGTGGAAGATGATTTCAAGCAAATGACATACAGAGGAAAGCAGGAGGATTGGTACTAATATAGGATGAAATAGACTTCAAAATAAAAAATATATAGAAAGATAATTTCATAATTTCATAATTATAAAGGGAACCATACACCAATTAAACATAACACTTATTAATATCTATGCTCAAAATTAGGGAGCCCAAAAATACATAGAGCAATTATTAACAGAACTAAAGGAAGAAATAGATCAAAACACTATCAAAATAAGAACCTAAATATCCCACTGTTGGATATGGACAGATCACCCAAACAGAAAATCAATAACATTCTTAAATGACAAATTAGGCCAACTGGACATAATCGACATTTACAGAGTCTTTTATCCCAAAACAGCTGCTTATACATTTTTTTCTAGTGCAGATGGAACATTCTTAAGGATTGATCACATACTGGGACACAAAGCTAGCCTCAACAAATATAAGAGGATTGGAGGATTAAAATCATAACAACTATATTCTCTGATCACTATGTATTGAAGCTGGAGGTCAACTGTCAAAAGAAAGCAAGAAGAAACACAACTACTTGGAGATTAAACAACATGCTACTGAAGAATGACTGAGTCATAGAAGAAATAAAAAGAAAGATCGAGAGATAAATAGAAACGAACAATAATGATAGTACAAGATATCAAAATTTTTGAGGCAGGACAAAATTTATATCATTACAGACTTGTCTCAACAAAAAAGAATGAGCCCAAATGAACAACCTAACATCTTTAAAAATTAGAAAAAGAACAAATGAAGCCTAACATCAGAAGAAAAGAAATAATAAAAATTAAAGCAGAATTAAATAAAATTGAAAAAAAAACAAATAAAAAATTAATGTAACAAAGAGCTGGCTCTTTGAGAAGGTTAATAAAATTGACAAACTCTTGGCTAGACTCACTAAAAACAAGAGAAAGGACACAAATAAACAAATGGAGGTGTGAAAGGGAAATTATGACAGACACTGCAGAAATACAAAGGATCATACAAGAATATTATGAAAAAGTGCATAATATCAAATTTAATAACCCAGAAGAAATAAACAAGTTCTTAGACATATACAACCTTCCTAGATTGAATCAAAAAGAACTGGAAAATCTAAATAGACCGATCAGCAATATGGAAATTGAGAGAATCATCAAAAAGCTACCAAAAAGTAAAAGTCCAGAACCAGAGACTTTACTAGTAAATTCTACCAAACATTCAAAAAAGATTTAATATCAATTCTCCTCAAACTCTTCCAAAAAAATCAGAGAAAAGGCAATGCTTCCCAACTCATTTTATGAGGCCAATATTTCTCTGATACTAGAACCTGGTAGTGATAACACAAAAATAGAAAACTACAGACCAATGTCTCTTATGAGCTCAGATGCAAAAATCCTAAATAAGATACTAGCAAACTGAATACAGCAACATGTTAAAAATTTTATACATCACAATCAAGTAGACTTCATCTCAGGGGTACAGGGATGATTCAATACATGTAGATCAATTAATGTGATACACCACACAAAGAAATTAAAAAATAAGAATCAAATGATTATATTATTAGATGTAGAAAAAGCCTTTGACAAGCATCCATTTATGATCAAAACACTTAAAAATAGGTATAGAACGAAAGTATCTTAACATAATAAAGACCATATATGACAAACCCTCAGCTAACATACTTAATGGCAAAAACCTTTCCTCTAAGATCAGGAAGAAAACAAGGCTGTCCACTGTCACCACTGTTATTCAGTATAATGTTGGAGTTCCTTGTGAATGCCATCAAGCAAGAGAAAGATATAAAAGGTATTCAAATCGGAAAAGAAGAAGTCAAACTGTCTCTATTTGCTGATAACATGATTCTCTATATAGAAAAACCTAAAGACTGTACAAGAATATACTACTAGAAATAATAAGCAAATACAGTAAAATTTCAGGGTACAAAATTAATGTTCAGAAGATCAAAGCATTTCTGTACTCTAATAATGAATTGTGAGAAAAAGAAATGGAAAAAACTAATTCCTTTTGCAACTGAAACAACAAAAAAAATAAAATACCTAGGAATAATCCTAACAAAACATGTGAAGCACCTATGTAATGAAAACTATAAGACCCCATTAAAAGAAATTAGAGAATACACAAAGAAATGAAAAGATACTTCATGTTCTTGGATTAGGAGAATCAACATATTTTTAATGACTTTATTACCTAAAACATTATACAGATTTAACGCAATCCCCATCAAAATCCCACTGGCACTTTTTAAAGAAAAAAGATTTGTGTGGAAGCACAAAAGACTCCAAATTGCCAAAGCCATTCAAAGAAAGAACAAGTCTGGAGGTATCACTCTGCCCGACTTCAAATTTTACTACTAAGCAACAATATCAAAACATGATGGTATTGGCAGAAAAACAAACACACAGACCAATGGAACAGAATTGAGAGTCCAGTAGCAAACCTTCAGTTATATGGGCAAATAATTTTTGACAAAAATGTCAAAGACATACAGTGAAGAAAGGAAAGCCTCTTCAATAAATGGTGTTGGGAAATCTGGAAAAGCCACAGATTTTCCACAGATGGAAAAGAATAAAACTAGTTTGATGTCTATCATCACACACCGAAATTAACTCAAAATGGATTAAGGACCTGAATATAAGACCGGAAACAGCAAATTGTATAGAAGAAAACATAAGAATGAAACTCAAAGACCTTGGACTTAAAGAGGATTTTATGAATTTAACCTCTAAGTCAAAGGAAGTAAAACAAAAAAAAATGAATGGGACTGCATCAAACTAAAAATCTTCTGCACAGCAAAAGAAATCAACAACAAGGCAAAGAGGCAACCATCTGAATGTGAAAATATATTTGCAAACAATGCCTCTGATAATGGCCTAATATCTAAAATATACAAAGAAGTCATATGACTCAATAACAGCAACAACAACAACAAAAAAAAACAATCCAATTAAAAACTGAGCAAAGGACCTGAACAGACACTTCTCCCAAGAAGACATACAAATGACCAACAAACATATGAAAAGATGCTCAACATCGCGAGCTATTAGGGAAATGAAAATCAAAACTACAATGAGATATTATCTCACACCTGTTAGAATGGCTATTATCAACAAGACAAGTAATAACAAGTGTTGGAGAGGATGCAGAGAAAAAGAAGCACTCACACACTGCTAGTGGGACTGTAAATTGGTACAGTATGGACTTTCCTCAAAAAAACTAAGATTTGATGTATCATATGATACAGCAATTCATCTACTGAGTTTTTACCCCCCAAAGACTTGAAAACATATATCCAAAAATATATTTACACATTGATGTTCATAACAGCATTATTCACAGTGGCCAGGACATGGAAGCAAATGAAGTGTCCTATAATAGATGATTGGATAAAGAAGATGCAGTACATGTATACAATGGAATATTACTTAGACATAAGAAGAAATGAAATACAGCTATTTGCAACAATGTGGATGGACTTTGAGATAATTGTGCTAAGCAAAATAAGACAGACAAAAAAGGTTGAAAATCACATTATATCACTTATATGTGGGTTATAAATCTAAAAGCAACAAACATGACAAACAAATAGAGACTCATGGACATGAACAATAGACTAGTAGTTACCAGAGGGTAGAGGGGGAGAAGGAAGGTAGATGGGTTAAAAAGAGGTCAAATACATGTGACAGAAAGAAATTTAGGGGTATATATATATATATGACCTACTGTTGAATTGTACACTTGAAACTTATTGGATTTCATTAACCAACATCACCCTAATAATAATTAAGAAGAAGCCACATTAAGGACAGAAATTTTGAAAATAGAATAGTGGGAAATATAAATAGTGTAAACTCCAACCAGAAGGAAATTGGCGTAACTATTCTTGTACTAGACAGGTAGAAATTAAATCAGGCAATATTGTGTAACAATAAAAGAGTCAATCCAACAGAATTTCATCAAAATTCTAAATCAGTAGGTACCTAATAACATACAAAGCTATTGACAGAAAAAAATAAGAAATAGAGAGATCTACAATAATAGTTTGAGAGTTTTGACACACTTCTCTCAATAATGAATACAAAAAAAATGGACCAAATAAATATTTATAAATACCCGAATAACCCAAACAACCAAAATGACCCAAATGACATATATAAAAAACTAAATTCAAAGACTACACAATGTCCATTTTTAAGTGCACATGAAATATTTATCAAAGTGGACAATATTTTGTGCAATAAAACAAATTTTAACAAATTTCTTAGGACTGAAAACAAACAGGATATGTTCTGTAGTCACAGTGAAATTAAACTAGATATCAATAATAAAAAAATAACTAGAAATCCCAAAATATTTATAAATTAATCAACACAATTCTAAACAACTAAAAGACCAAAAAATATTAAAATAAAAATTAGAAAATATTAGAACTAAATGACAAATATATATATATATATATATATATGTATATATATATATATAAAACTTTTTTTGTGAGATGAAGCCAAATTCATTCTTTGAGGAATATTTCTGGCTTTCGATGCATATATTATAAAATAAGAGTTTTAAAATCAATTATTTGAATGTTCATCTCAAGAATCTTCAAAAAGTTTAAAAAATTGAACTTAAAATATAGTAAGTTTCTAATAAATTCAAGAAAATAAATCATTGAAATAGAAAGCATACATACAACAGAGGAGATCAACAAGAACTAAGTTGATCCTTTGTAAAGTTTAAAATTTATAACTTTTGCAATAAGACTGACCCTGTTTACAAAGAGAGAGACCACTGATATCAGTTATGAAAATAAGTCATTAATACAATATTTTAAAAAATATAAAAAATAAGGGGCTATTATTAGCAATTTTATGCCTTTAATTTGACACTGTAGAGCAGCAGTTGCCAACCTTTTTGGCACTAGATACTAGTACTGCCTGATGATCTGAGGTGGAGCTGACACAAAGATGCTAGCACCAGGGAGTGGCTGCAAATACAGATGAAGCTTTGCTTGCTGGCCCACGTATTGCTCATTTCCTGCTGTGTGTGGACCTGGTCCTAAAAGGCCACAAAACAGTTACTGGTCTGCAGCATAGGGTTTGGGGATCACTGCTGTAGAAGAAATCAAAAAATTTTCTTGAAAAATACAACTTGCTAAAACCAATCCAAGAAGAAATAGAACATTGAAATAGTCCTATGCTGTATATGTCATTAAAAATTCAAGAAAACCCCACACCCAAATGACTTCATTGGTAAATATTTCCAACCACTTGGAGATAAAATAATGCAAATTTCTAGAGATTGGAAAAAGAGGAATATTCTCAAAAGTCTTAATAAGACCAGTTTAACCATGGTAGCCAAACCTGGCAAAAACAGAACCAGAATAGGAAACTATAGTCCAGTGTATCTTATTATCATAGGTGTAGATGCAAACAATGCTAAATTAGATATTATCAAATTGAATCTAGTGATATGTTAACAGGATAATACACCATGACTAAGTTTTATTCAATACATGCAGTATTAGTTTAACATTGAAAAAAAAAAGTAATTCACCACATTATAAAAGAAAAAAATTATATGACCTACTTAAAAGATGCAGGAAAAGGATGGATAAAAATTCAAGACTTGTTCATGATAAAAATTCTCATAAAACTAAGAATAGAGAACTTTCTTAATCGGATAAAGATTATTAACACCAATCTATAGATAACAGCATACTTAATCTTGAATCAGGAGGAAGACAAGAAAACCCACTATCATCACTTTTCTTCAAAAATTGTACTGGAGGCTCTAGCCAGTACAATAAAAAAAAAAAGATAATTAAAATATAAAAATATTGAAATGGAAGAAATAAAATTTATTATTTTCAGATGACATGGTTATATGTGTAGGCTATTCAAAAGAATCTGAAAAAAAAACTTAAAATTAACAAGTGACTTTAGTAAGGTCATTGGATTCAAGATAGATTTTAAAAATCATTTCTGTATCTAGCAAGAAGAAAATAAAAGATGAAGTTAGAAGAGCAACAGTACTTACAATAGCATTAACATTGGAACTAATAAAGTAAAAAAAGATGCTGGAACATTAAAAAAGAACAAAATATTTCCAAGAGAGATAAAAAAAAGATTTAAATAAATAAATAAATTTAAATAAATAAAGGAATTTTTTCTCTTTTTAGACTGAAAGACTCAATGTTAAGATGTTAAAGTTTCTTGATCAGTTTTTTTCTTTTATGGATTGTTCTTTGGCTGTCATGTCTAAAATCTATCCCAGTCCAGGTCATAAAATTTATTCCTATATTTTCTTCTAGAAGTTTTATAGTTTTATATTTTACATTTAGAGGTATAATTTATTTGAGTTAATTTTTGTATAAGGTATGATGTTTAATTTAGATCAAATTCCTGTTTTTAAATATAAATATTTAAATTGTTCTGTTTATTGTAAAGATTATTTTTTGATTTGCCATTTCACATTTGCCAAAATTCAGTTGGCATATTCAGTTTCAATTCTACATGTAAACAGAATGGAAATTATTTCTTCCATCATTAGAACAAGAAAAAGATAAACACATTGAAAGTCAACAAATTCTCTAGACCCAACAGAGAATTGAAGTCAAAGAGAAAAGCTCTACCCTGAAATCTATAGAGACAGGAGAAAATGGGGAATCATAGCCAATATCAGCATGTTTGAGCAGAAACTGCTGGTAAAACCATTAAATGGTAACTTTCATGAATTACTGCGGGAGGGGGTGTGCGGGTGAGCATGGATTAGCTTGACAGTGAGAAACCATTGAGGGCTCAGTCTTGGGATACACTTTGATGAGTTTTACCATAAGAAACCCCACCAGGTTCTCAAGGTAAAGAACCAATAAGAATCTCTTCATGTTTTTGGCAGTGGGGGGAAAAAGAAACCATTTTGAAATATACTCCAAGAATTCAACATATCAAAGACTTGCTTTCAAAGACTATCAAAACCTTATCCGGAGTTAGCTCTCAGACCTCTAGGAGCCATCGCTCCTTTGTCTTTACTAGGAAAAAAGAAAGGAAGGAGGGAGAGTGGACTCTCACTGCCCCTCCCCTTACTACATAGAGTCCATGTAATAAATGCTTTTCTCAGTGACAGCTGTTTGGACAATAGTTCTTTTCCCAGACTCTCCTAATTTGCTTAAGTAGCCATGACAGATCTCATTCGTGATCCAAAAAAGGCAGCACATGCTGATTCCGTGAGAGGAGGCAGGTGAGCTATAGCTGGCTCCTATAGGTAGCGAGAGTTCATTCTTAAACTTCCAAGAATTTTGCAAACCAGTTGTTAAACTCCTGGTAACCTAAAGTCAGTCATGATGAGAACATGTATAACATGGGAACCAGCAAACATTATGAATCAGAGCTTCCTCCTCCCCCATCAACACACACATACATCCACCACCTCTTGGTTTCCTGAGCTGGTTTTCCAGCAAAGTTAATTCTACAGCTCCTCCCTACAAGTTTACTCTCTCCTGTCCTGAATTCTCTTCCTTTTCTGTCATGAGAAAAGGTCTCTTTCCTCCTGTCTGAGGTAAATTCCCCACCTGTACTTTAGATTCTTGCTATTTAAAGTGTTGTCCATGGACAGGCAACATCTGCATTTTCTGAAATCCTGTTAGAAATGAAAACTCTCAGGCCACACCCAGTCCTACTGAAGAGAGTCTACATTTAGCAAGATGCCAGGAGATTCATGTATTAATTTGGTCAGGCTGCCATAACAAAGTAGCACAGATTGAGTGACTTAAACAACAGGAATTTATTTTCTCACAATTTGGAGACTAAAAATATAAGATCAAGGTGTGAGCAGGGTTGGTTTCTTCTGAGGCCTCTCTTGTAGATGGATGTCTTCTCTCTGTATTTATGTGATCTTTCCTGTGTATCTGTCTGTGTTCGAATGTCCTCTCTTTAAAGGATACCAGTGATAGTGGGTTAGGGCCCACCATAATGACCTTTTTTACTTAATCACCTCTTTTAAAATGCTGTCTCCAAATGAAGTCAAATTCTGAAGTATTGAAACTTGGGACTGAATTTTGGGGAACACAGCTCAGCCCATAACAATTCATATGCACATTAATATTTGAGAAACATTGCCTAGATCAATCTCATGCCCTGATCCAGGACTCTTGTTCAATCATTATTGGGCCTTCATCTAGCCCTTTCTTCGAAATAAAGAGAACTATCCTTATATTTTTGGGACATTCTATTCTTAACCTCATCAAAATTTGTTACCAGCAATTCCACTTTTGGATACCCAATAGAAATGCATACACATGTTTACCAAAAAACATGTAGTAGTGTTCATTTAGCATTACTTGTAATAGCTCAAAGTTGGAAACTCCTCACATATTATCTAGTGGCTAGATTTAAAGAAACAAGTGCAGGCTCACTGCTCAGGGCTTAGCATGGCTAGATGAATGTTGTCATCAGAAAGCAGAATGACCATGTTCAGGTCCTCTCCAACTAGGTCCTGAGTGTGGACCTATCTATATATCCTATTTTAAGCTTAGCTTGCTTAAATATCATATGGACTGTCTCTCCCAATAAAAACAAGATATCAAAATTAGATTACTGAAAAGTGAGCACAGCTTACAAAAAAAAAAAGAAAGAAAGAAAGAAAAGAAGAAGCAAAAGACAATTAAAAAGACACATTTAATTGGAAAAATTCCTAAGGTAGAGATAAAGGAGATTTTATGTCTATATGCTGATAAATATAAAATCTTCATTGGTATATCTTAGTTTTGAGTACAACATGTTATTGTTCCTACAGATCAAATATTGCCAAGTGAGAGAGAATAGGTTGACAAATAGAGACATAAACTTTCTATATTAGTGTTAGAAGGACTTGTGATTGTTTTTCTCTCAAGAAGCTGCACAGAGAAACTTTCTCATGGCCCTTATAATTACTCTTCCAGGTTAAGAGGAACATCAACTAATATTCAGACATTAGGAGAGAAGGCTCTGGTTAGAAAAGACATTATTGGCCAAAGGGAATTATACTTTTATCCTGAAAAGTTGCCCAGTTATATCACTGGTTTTATAGTTTTGGTTTTATAGGGAAAGGGACCATGACAAGATGTATAAGGTCAGTCATTTTTATAACTTGCATTAAATATATTTTATACTTTTATATCTTTGAGCAATATAATATTATTAGTTTGACGGAAGCCAAATCCATGCTATTAATCCCTACCATCATCACATTCAAAAGGAGGTGCAGAAAGTGTTTACAGTTAGCCTTCACATCTAGTAACACTTTTGTATTCATAAATGTATAATCATAAATTTTAAAGAGACAGGCATATCATTGCTGACATTGCAAGAAGGTATCTGAGTAAATGAAGATTATAATAGCATAATACAAATGTGCTGGCTGCCTCTGTGCTCCAAAGCTTAGCGGAAACTTCCCTCCAATCCAGATAATATCGCCAACGGTAGAAGATGAATTTGACCAATAGTGAAAAAACAGAATTCTCAATATGAAAAATGATTTTAGTTTTTTCTCCTACCCTTAAATAAAAGATACACAGGGCCAAATCAAGAGATTTTGAAATACGTTATTTTTCACATCAAAATCTTTCCCATCTTATTACTTTAAGAAAGCAGTATATCTGAAAAATATTTCCCTACATGGTTGATTTTTGTTTTCAACAATCTCCCAGATAAAAGATAAACAGGGTGTCAAATAGAAAGTATTTTTCTGGGATTTTCCAGAAAAATCAGAGGTAGGGGGTTTAAGTATTTTTCAAAAATTACTATTTCATAATCTAACAAGCCCAGGAGAAAAAACAGAATTGTGTTGGACAATTCTGAAAACCTGGCAAGTACATATACAAACAGGCCTCCAATAACTGGGTCACAGCACCAACCTTGAGGAGAACACTCCCCAGCCAAGCTCAGCCCCTCTTTCCTTCTTAACCCTAAGTCTACTGAGGCTAATGTCTCATGCTGTCAGTCTTTTCTGTGACCAATCATTTATGAGTTTCTAAATTAATCTGTGCCTTTAGAAAAGAACAGATCCTCCAGCTGTGCCTGAGAGAACTCGACATAATTTCTAAAGGTTTGCAAAGAACAAATACTGAATTTGGTCCTGTACTGCATAGGTTTCCATTACTTCAAAAACAATTATTTTCTGTCTTAACATGCTTCTATCACAAATAGTGGCACAGGTCATACTGCATTTTAAGACTCACTGACTTGGTTAACAAAAAAGTACTGACCACTAGCTACGTGCTTGACACTGTTCTAGGTGCTTGGCATCAAACTGAAGACATGATATCTGAACTGAGATGGCTCACAGTCTGTTTGTTGAAAGACCAAAAGTGCACAAAAGTACTTTCAAGGTGTCATGAGAAAGCAGATGGTGGCAGCCACACCCAAAACACCCCCAAAAACATCCTTGTCAGACACTTAACCTCTGTATGGACCTTCTGTTGAATCTTCTGTCTCTCCCATCAGACCATAAGCCTTAGGACAGCCTAACTCTCTTTTGCTAATTTTTGTATCAGCAGCATCAACCAAAGGCTCCATAGTGGGATTTGGCTATCAAAAACTGTTATAGCTCTCCAATTAGACAAAGATGATAACAGCATTTTAGATATGGATTATGACAGTAACTTCAGAGAACAAGAAACAGGGAAGGTCCTCTGGGAATGGACTAGAATAGGTCTGGAAAGTGGTGTGTGTGTGTGTGTGTGTGTGTGTGTGTGTGTGTGTGTGTGTGTGTGTGTGAAGAAGGGAAAAAGAGGGTATTAAGGAGAACATAGAAGCAGGGAATGAGCCTTGAAATGTAAGTTTGCACCAAATCAGGAAGGGTCTGTATCCAAATACTAAAACCCAGTTATAACTCCCTCATCAATACTTGGTTTCAGATATAAAGTGCTTGGCAATTGGCTCCCATCCTCTGCTCATCTTCTGTTCTCAAATATTTTAGCTTCTACAAAAGAAAAAGGAAGTAGAGAGAAAGAGGTGACAAGAAATCAGAAAAAGTGGCAATTGGTTTCCTGTGTCCCCAGTATTCTCTAATGTTAGAAGATCAGGCTGATGTTCAAAAATGAACATCAATTCACCAGGAGATTCCTGGAATCACCTGTGCTTATCCTGGAAGATGCAGCCAGCCAGAGGATCCAGAATAACTCCTGATGAGATCTTAAGCCCACAGCAGGTAACCTCCATAGGGTGGCACTAATAGCAGTGATGCCGAGGATATAATTGAGTCTTACAGAACACCTGGCACTGCCAACTAGATAGCCAGGATCACTCCATCACTTCATTAATCTCACAATAATATCACTCTGCATTATTATATAGTAGAATTCTTTTGGACTTCACTTACTGCTTTATGGAAAGGTTTTTCTAGACTAAGGAATTTTGTAGAAGCTACTCAAATTTACAGCCTCAGGTTCACAGACAGATTTTTATTTAGAAAGACTAGTCTGTCAGTAGTGCAGATTTATTAAACAGAGGAAAGGACCAGGCTGAACTTGGAGAGCCCAGTTAAGAAACAATTAAAATAATAGTCTAGAAGGTATGGCAAGACTCTGAACACAGACAATAGCAGTATGACTCAGAAGAGGGGAAAAACTTAAGAAATCTTGAGAGGGAACCAGCCTGACAACCAGAAGTGTGACTGGGGAGGACCCAGGATGGCTGAGCTTCTGCACAGTGGGAGTTAATGGGAAGAAGCAGGTTAGGGTGCCGGAGGATGGATATGTTGGCATTGATGTCAAGGAGAGACATATCAGAAACAATAAAAAAAGACAGAAGCAATATTAAAATTAAAAATTATAATTACAGAAGTATATTTCCAAGCACATTTTCAAGGCAGCAGAGTTATACTTCATTGTCTGCCCTTCCGTAGTTTCTCTTTTATTTTCCTTTTTATCAGTGTGTGAACACTACCTACTGAAAGGAAATGACACTTTTTTTCTCCAAGGAGGTCATTAGCACTTCTAAGAAAGCTCTATTTGCAGTGTTTGTTAACTTCATTGAGAAATTACTAGAAATCCTGGTGAACAACCCCATGCTTGTTTACATAAATGCCTATTAACAGAAAACACCACCACCAACTTCAAACATTGCCTTCTAATACCCTAAAGAGTGACCTCCAAACAAATGCTTGTATTGAAAATTTTGTGGAGTAAAAAATTAAGAAAAGAAAGAAAGAAAAGAGAGGGAGAGAGGGAGGAGGAGGAGGTGAAGGGAAGAGAGAGAGAGAGAGAGAGAGAGAGAGAGAGAGAGAACATGAAAAGAAGGAAAAGAAAGAAAATTATGTGGGTTTCTATATAAAAAAGAAGTTTGATTTATTTATAGCGAAGTTTTGTCAACCACAGCACTATTGACATTTGGGGCCAGAAGACCCTTCAATGAGGGGCTGTCCTGTGCATTGTTAGGATGATTAGCTGCATCTTTGTCCTCTCCCCACCAGTTGCCAGTAGCACCTCCTCAATTATGACAACCAAAAATGACTCCAGACATTGCCAAATGTCTTTGAGGGGAAACAACTGGCCCCAGCCGAAAACCAGTGTGACAGATTTATTTATGCCAGGAAGGCATGAAAATAGGAGGCAGGCAGACAGAAAAAAATAAGTCTTTGAAATTAAATCTAGCATATCCCCAAGAAATAAAAAAGCAAAAATAACAGTGAAAATGTTTCACCAGGAATTTTACAGAATTCTCCAAACCAGATAGTGATTTAAATGTCTAGTCCGAATGAGAATTCAGGTTGTTACTGTATCCTCCTCCCACCCCCAGGCCAAAGCCTCTCTCTTCCAGTAAGCTGGAAGAAATAACAGCCAGGCAACTCAGATAGGAATCCATGGATGTACTTCAGGGGAGCATTCATACAAATGTATATATGGCAATGTTCTAGGACACTTTTGCCAGATTGTAAAAGAAATTTGAGACAGGGAGAGCTAAGGAATACTTCTCTAAAGTATTACCCACTACTTCCTTTGTACATATGTCACAGAGAACACATTTTGGAGCAATAAGATTATATATTCCCACTAAATAACTCCAGAAGATAAAGTTCTCATTTATTTGTGTTATATTTTTCTTTCATGATGCATAATCACACAGTAAGAGAGATCCATTTTACAAAAAGTTTATTTATATAGCTGTATTTCAGTTTTAAATATACTTTTAGCAAAAGTTTAAAATAAAACAAAGTTGAAATCTTTGCTTTTTTGGTGAAACAGAGTTGTAATTTTACCTTAGTTATTAAAGATGCACTTTTGCTGTGACGTATTGATGCTTTTGTCTAGAGAAAATAACCTTATCACTTGATTTCTCCCATGAACACTATGAGAAACTTCTTCACCTGTATAGTCATCTTTCTACCCATGTCTTCCCTTTGCCCATCACCACAGTGCCCCTCCTGCCACCTAGGGAGGCCACACTGGCTTTCATCTTCTGGTGTGAAAAGATGAGCATGGGCTCCAGGTCTAGCTGGTCCAAGGTCTGGCTGTGATCCAGGCCCATGGCTAGGAATAGGACCCCAGACTTAAAGAATATGAAAACATACTTCAGCTTATTGTATCACACATGTGTGTCTGAATGCCACTTTTGTACTCTGCTGTGTGAGGAACTATACAGTCCCCTGGAGAGCAGAGGGGGAGCAAAAGAAAGGAGAGCAGAAGTGCACACAAGACTGTGTACCCCGTGCAATAGACTGCACTCCCCAGTAGAACTTCACTTCCCAACAGAAGTGGGCTCCGCACAATAAAGTTGGGCCTGATGTTTCATCCTCATTGTGCATTCTTCCAACTGGGCCTCACACCAAAGAACCTTCCCTTCTCGGTCAGCAATACCTCTGACACTGACACATAGAGAGTGTACACGAACTCCCAGCTCTGACCGTGAGCTCTATGGAATCAGAAAAAAAAAAACATGCTACTGTTCTTTCTATGTGACAGGCAGACATACCTAGGCCATCTGGGCTAACAGTATTTCCTTTTGTTTCCATGAAGACCATGGCCAGGCAGAGGAGATGCTCAGGGGTGAGAAAAACATATTCCTTGAGTTGTCCTCTTTACCCAACATTCATAATAAGCTGGCGGCAAAAGTGCCATTTGATACATGGGCAAGTCTGTGGTCTAAAGGATCATGAGAAAAAGTCTAGATCTAAAGCATAGCCCAGAAGCACATCAATCAAACCCTCCTTCAGTCAACTAGTGTCCCTGTTAGTAGACAGTGGGTATGGTCAGCCGAATAACAGTCCCCAAAGATGTGAATGCCCTAATCCCCCAAACCTGTGGCTGTGTAACTTCACATGGCAAAAGAGACTTTGTAGATAAGATCAAGTTAAAGATCTCATTTATTCTTAATCCAGGATAGTCCAGATTATCCTGGACTATCTGGGTGGGCTCAATGTAATCACAAGGTTTTTGTAAGAGAGCAGCAGGAGGGTTATAGTCAGAGAAGATCTGAGGACAGAAGAAAAGGTCAGAGTAACATGGGGCCACAAACCAAGGAATTCAGGAGGCCTCTAAAACTTGATATAGGCAAAGAAATGGATTTTCCCCTAGAGCCTCCAGAAGGAACCAGCCCTGCTGACTTGTTCCTGGACTTCTGACTTCCAGAATTGTAGAGATAATAAACTTCAGTTGTTTTCAACCTCTAGGTTTATGGTCATTTGTTATAGCCGTAATAGAAAACTAATATATTAATTGATTCATAAAGCAACCAATCCTACTGGTGACCCCGAGCAACACTACCATTGCAGGCTCACAGACACACTCCAGGACTTGCCTCCTGTACCTTCCTTTGTGTAACTTGCCCAGCCCAACACTTTTCTCCACCAGGTACTGCTCATAGCATTTTACATACATTGTCTCATCTAACCCTCACAACAACATTCAAGGGTCAGTGCAGTCATCATCTCACTTTAGAGGTGAGAAGACTAAGCTTATTACAAATCCAACAAATGAAGTCATGACTAGAACCTGCAGTTTGATTCCAGAGCCTGAATCATTACATGAAATCCCCATTGCTGATTAATCTCTCTCAGTTTAGTATCTCTAACGTAATTTATAAATAATGTTCTGCAAATAAAGAATTTAGTTATCTGTAAATAAAAACTACATTTCAGTCACCATGTCAAGTGAGAACAATTGGACAGATTTCACTAAACCTAGAAGGTTAGTTTGAGACAGTCTGGCCTAAATGGTGGGCTGCATGAAAACAAAAAATTTTACTTTGAATAATGGGACTCCAAAGAGATACACCATTTTTCACTACAGTGGCTGAATCTTGGCTGGGGTGGCAGTGGGGTGGGTGACAGGGCACACATAGGGCTCATGGTACAGACAGCAAATATAAAGCCGGACTCTATCAGCATTGGGTGGGCACTTTGCACTAGAGATTTTGATCCGGATCCAGTCTCTGCATCTCTTGTGGGAGCTCTTGAACACATGCTCTCAAGAGAGGAGCAGCAAGAATCATCCATGTACCAGAAAGTAGGAAAAAGAAAGAAAAGATGCCTCTGAAAGAAACTTTATTACTAAATCAAATTTATTAGAGCTTACTATTGATTATTAAAATTTTAGCAAATTAATATTAGTCCAGTATAATTTGTTACTTAATAAAAGTGAGGTTGTTGGGTTTTTGTTTTTTGTTTTTTTGGCTGGGCTACTACTCAATAAAAGCTTGAAGTTCGTCAATACACCTCTCTTTCCCAGACTCATTTTGCTCTTCCAGTTGAAGGTATTTTGGGAAATGAAGGGACAAATTATCCATAATCATGTAACCATGAAAGCTATTTTTATCTATAATTTTATCCTTTTATATATGCATGTATGTTTTTAGCTCAAAAAATATAAAGCCACATATATGTACCAGTTTGGAAAATTAAAAAATAAGCAAAACAAAGTTACTAGAAACTCCACCCAAAGATAGGAATCATCATGCACAGATTCTTTTTAAAAATCGTGGTAGAATACATGTAACATAAAATTTACTATCTTAACCATTTAACTACACTGTTTAAGATACTGAGGCATTAAATAGCTTTACATTGTGCTGTCATCGTCACCATCCATCCATAGAACTCTTTTTTTTTATTGCAAAACTGAAACTTTGCACCATTAAACACTAACTCCCCATCTCCCTCCCCATCATGCCCTGGCATCCACCGTTTTACTTTTTGTCTCTGAATTTACCTACCCTAGAAATATGATATAAGTAGAATCATACAGTATTTTTTCTTTCGTAGCTTGCTAATTTCACTTAGCATAATGTCCTTAAGATTACAAGAGGACATGTATCATATTTAAAAAAAAAGTGTAGAGAGATGGGAAAAATGTCATAGATAATAGAGGCTTTGTTCATCCCTCTAGTGACCAAATCAAAGTTGTGACAGAAAAATGAAGCAAACAGCAAGTAAAGTCACCTGGGATCTAAATGAACAGAAGCACTACATGTAAGGAGAGAAATAATCAACCGGCAATGGTAGAAGGTAGGAGGGAGCGAAGATTCAAGGCTGCAAATCAGAGCAGCTGAGTGGGACAGAGGCTACAGCAGATGCAGATGCCTCTTAAAGGGGCAGTGTTCATGACTGGACTTTCATGGTATTGGATTTGCCCAGAGCTGGGTTGGCTGCACAGGGGCATGGGGCAACAGGGACTTACAGTCAGAAGTGCCTACAGTATCCATTGTGCTTCTACTGAGCCCTCCGCACTCCCAGTGTGCAGACGCAGTGCTGCCATAGCAGAGACTTCAACAAACTGCATAACAGAAGCCGCTCTGCCCAGAGGATTCCCTTACACTCCACCATCCCCAACTTGCGGCGCCACCCAAGCCACATTCAGGTGTGTCCTCCACAAGTCCGGAGCTCCTTGCTGAGCAGCACCTAGATTCACACTGGTGGCAGCTGGCCTCAGTTTCTAGTGTGGTTTCTTCAGGCAACTTATAAGCACAGCATCTGTGGATTGCTTGCTGAATCTTAACAGGTGGCCCTGGAGGGGCACAGGCTGAGACTAAACTTGGCCTGCAGCTAAACCCCTCTTAGGACTGTGCCTCTGGACATCTGCTACACAAAGCTGCACTAATAAGAACAGGAGACATAAGAGCTTTGCTTAGTACATAGAAAAAGAAACAGGAAGGCAGTCAAAATTGGAAGACGAAGCAAAAATCAAAGAATAGAACAGAGATCCAGGAAAAATGAAGTCAAGCAATCTAACAGATGTATAGTTCAAAACACTAGTTGTAAAGATGCTTGATGAACTTAGCAGAAGTGTAGATGATTTCAGTGAGAACTCTAACAAAGAAATAAAAAACAGAAAAATGGAAATGGAAATTATAAAAGGGAACCAGTCAGAAATGAGGAACATTTTATCTGAGATGAAGAGTATATTAGAGGGAATCAACAGAGTGGATATGGATCGAACCACCAATATAGAGGATAGGGAAGCCAAGGACACCCAATCACAATGGCAAGAGAAAAGAACCCAAGACTATAATAATAATTTAAGGAGCCTATGGGACACAATTAAATGTAAAATTACACATGTCATAGGGGTTCCTGAAGAAAAACAAGACGTTGAAGAGCTATTTGAAGAAATAATGATGGAAAACTTCCCTCACTTGGTGTAGGAAATAGTCCTACAACCCCAAGAAGCTCAGAGAATCCCAAGAAAGAGGAACCCACACAAAGAGGCCCACACCACGATACATCATAATTAAAATGCCAAAGGTTAAATATAAAGAAAGAAACTTAAAAGCAGCAAGAGAAAAGTCGTTCATAATCTACAAGGGAGCACCCATAAGACTCCTCAAAAGAAATTTTGAGATGATTTATCAAAAGAAATTTTACAGGACAGAAGGGCTTGGCACAAACTATTCGACATGATGAAAATCCAGGATCTACAACAAAGAATGCTTTATCCAGCAAAGTTATCATTTAGAGTCGAGGACAGATAAAGAACTTCCCAGACAAAAATAAGCTAAAGGAACTTATCATCGCCAAGCCCATATTACAGAAAATGTTGAAGGGCATCTTTTTTTTTTTTATAATGACATTGGTTAACAACAAAATCCAGTAAGTTTCAAGTGTACAATTTAACACTAAGGCATATATATATATATATATATATATATATATATATATATATATATATATATAGTGTGTTCATTGCCCATTTAGATTTCCTTCTGTCACCACATATGTGGCCCCTTTTACCCCATTGACCTCCCTCCTTCACCCTTCCCCCCAACCCCAGGGTAACCACTAGATATGAGTCTCTGTTTATCCTATTTGTTTGTTGCTTTTAGGTTTATACCCCACATATAAGTAATAAGTAATATCATGTGATTTTCAACTTTTTCTGTCTGGCTTTCACTTACTATGATTATTTCAAGGTCTATCTATGTTGTTGCAAACAGCAGTATTTTGTCTTCTCTTATGGCTGAGTAATATTCCATTGTATATATGTACCAGAGCTGCTTTAGCCAATCATCTATGGTAGGACCCATCGGTTGCTTCCATGTCCTGGCCATTGTGAATAAAGCTGCTATGAACATCTGTGTGCAAATATATTTTTGGACATGAGTTTACAAGTCTTTGAGGTAAATACCCAATAGAGGGATTGCTGGAACATATGGTAGATCAATTTTTAGTTTTTTGAGGAACCTCCATACTGTTTTCCATGGCGGCTGTGCCAATTTGCAGTCCCACCAGCAGTGTATGAGGGTTCCTTTTTCTCTGCATCTTCTCCAATACTTGTTATTATTTGTCCTGTTGATAACAGCTCTTCCTTGACAGGTGTGAAATGGTATTTCATTGTGGTTTTGATTTGCATTTCTCTAATAGCTAGCAATACTGAACATCTTTTCATATATTTGTTGGCCATTTGTATATCCTCTTAGGAGAAGTGTCTGTTCAGGTCCGCTGCTCGTGTTTTGATTGGATCGTTTGTCTTTTTGTTGTTATTAAGTAGTATGAATTCTTGGTATAGTTTGAATATTAAGCTCTTATTGGAGGCATTACTTGCAGAAAAAAGTTTTCCTATTCAGTTGGTTGTCTCTTTGCCTTGTTGATAGTCTCCTTTTCTGTGCAGAAGATTTTTAGTTTGATATATAGTTCCATTCATTTATTTTTGCTTTACTTCCCTTGCCTTTGAGGTTAAATGCATAAAATCCTCTTTAAGTCCAAGGTCCTTGAATTTAGTTCTATATTTTCTCCTATGCATTTTATTATTTTAGGTCCTTAATCTATTTTGAGTTCATTTTGGTGTGTGGTGATAGACAACACTCTAGTTTCATTCTTTTGCATATGGCTTTCCAGTTTTCCTAGTACCATTTATTAAAGAGGCTTTTTTTTCTCTACTGTATGTTTTTGGCATTTTAGTCAAAAAGATTTGCGCATGTAAACACGGGTTTACTTCTGGACTCTCAGTTCTCTTCTGCTGGTCTATGTATCTCTTTTTCTGCCAATACCATGACATATTGATTATTGTCATTTTATAGTGTAATTTGAATTTGGGCAGAGTGATGCCTCTGGCCTTGTTCTTTTTTTCTCAGGATGGCTTTGGCAATTTGGGGTCTTTTGTGCTTTCATGTGAATCTGATGATTTTTTGTTTTATTTCTTTAAAAAAAAATGCCAGCGGGATTGCATTAAATCTGTATAATTCTTTAGGTAATAAGGTCATTTTAACTATGTTAATTCTTCCAATCCAAGAACACAGAATGTCTTTCCATTTCTTTGTATCTTTTTCGATTTCTTTAATAGGGTCTTATAGTTTTCATTTAAAAAGTCCTTCACATGTTTCATTAGATTTATTCCTAGGTATTTTATTCTTTTTGTTGCAATTGCAAAAGGAATTATTCTTTCCTCTTCTTTTTCTGACACTTCATTATTAGAATATAGGAACACTATGGATTTTTAAACATTGATTCTGTATCCAGAAACTTTATCATTTTTGCTTATTGTTTGAGCAGTGTTCTTGTGGAATCTTTAGGGTTTTCTATATATAGAATCATGTAATCTGCAAATAGCGACAATTTGACTTCTTCATTTTCTATTTGGATGCCTTGTATATCTTTCTCTTGCCTGACTGCACTTGCTAGTACCTCCAATGTTATACTGAATACCTGTTCACTACACTCTTGCCTTGTTCCTGATCTTAAAGGGGAGGCTTTTAGTTTTTGAACAATATGTATAATGTTGGCTGAAGGTTTGTCATATATGGCCTTTATTATGTTGTTACTTTCCTTCTATACTGATTTTGTTAAGCGTTTTGATCAAAAATGGATGCTGTATTCTGTTGAAGGCTTTTTCTGCATCTATAGATATAATCATATAATTTTTATTTTTTAATTTATTTGTGTTGTGCACCACATTAATCAAATTGTGTATGTTGAACCACTTGAATGTGGTGTATAATCTTTTTAATATGTTGCTGTATTCAGTTCTCTAGTATCTTATTTAGTATTTGTGCATCTGTGTTCATGAAGACATTGGTCTGTAGTTTACTTTTTTGTGTTATCTTTACCAGGTCTTGATATCAGGGTAATATTGGACTCATAAAATAAGTTAAGAAGTATTGTCTCTCCTTCAGCTTTTTTGGAAGAATTTGAGGAGAATAGATATTATTAAATCTTCTTTGAATGTTTGGTAGAACTCACTGGTGGAGCCATGTGGTCCTGGACTTTTACTTCTTGGTTAGTTTTGATGATTGTTTCAATTTCCATACTGCTGATCGATCTATTTAGATTTTCCACTTCTTCTTGATTCAATCTAGGAGATTGTATTTTTCTAAGTACTTGTCCATTTCTTCTAGGCTATTAAATTTGGTGTTATATACTTTTTTATAGTATTCTAATATAATCCTTTGTGTTTCTGGGGTGTCTGTCATCATTTCTCCTTTTTCATTCCAGATTTTGTTTATTCGTGTCCTTGATCTTTTTTCTTTAGTAAATCTAACCAGAAGTTTATCAATTTTATTAACTTTCTCAAAGAACCAGCTCTTTGTTGCAATTATCTTTTCTAGTGTTTTCAGTTTCATTTATTTCTGCTTTACTTTTGATTATTTCTTTCCTTCTGATGACTTCAGACTTCATCTGTTCTTCCTTTTCTAGTTTTTTTTAAGATGAAGCAGTAGGTTGTTTATTTAGGCTCATTATTGTTTTTTGAGGTAGGCCTGTAATGACATGAACTTTCCTCTTATGACCACTTTTGCCATGTCCCACAAGTTTTGATATGTTCTACTATCTTTATCATTCATTTCTATGTATCTCTTGATCTCTCTTTTTATTTCTTCTCTGACCCAGTCATTCCTCAGTAGCATGTTATTTAATCCATATGTATTTGTAGTTCTTCCCGCTTTCTTTTTTACAGTTGATATTCAACTTCAAAGCATTATGATCAGAGAATATGGCTGATATGATTTCAACCCTCTTATATTTGTTGAGGCTACCTCTCTGTCCCAATATGTGGTTAGTCCTTGAGAATGTTCCATGTACATTAGAGAAGAATGTATAAGCAGCTGTTTGGGGATGAAAGGCTCTGTAAATGTCAATTATGTCCAGTGGTCTATTGTGTCATTTAAGGATGTCATGCCCTTATTGATTTTCTGTTTGGATGATCTGCCTATATCTGACAGTGAGATATTTAGGTCCTCTACTACAATAGCATTGTGGTCTGATTTTCTCTTTAGTTCTATTAGTTATTGCTTTATATACTTTGGGGCTCCCTGATTGGGAGCATCGATGTTAAATAGTATTATTTCTTGGTGTGTGATTACCTTTATCATATGAAGTGTCCCTCAGTATCTGTCTTTACCTTTGTTTATTTTGAAGTCTATTTCATCTTATATTAGTAATGCTACTCCTGCTTTTCTCTGAATGCTATTTACTTGAAATATCATTTTCTACCCTTTTACTTTGAGTCTATATTTGTCTTTGGAACTGAGATGTGTCTCCTGGAGGCAGCTAGTGGTTGGGTTTTGTTTTTTGATCCAATCTGCAAGTCTGTGCCTTTTTATTGGTGAGTTCAGGCCATTCACATTTAGGGTGATTATTGAAATATGAGGTTTTCTTATAACTATTTTATGTTTTGCTTTCTGGTAGCTCGGTGTTTCCATTGCTTCCTTGTCCTTGTGTGTCTGTTTTTACATTTTTTTGGGGGGGTTAAGTTTTGTGGTTTTTCCCTCTGGTCCTTCTTGTTTCATGTTACATACTTCAGGCCTGAATCTTGGTTACCATGATGAATATGTAGAGGATGGTTTTATATATATCTCCATTCCCCTTTGTGAATTTGGATCTTTGAATTCTCCCCTTTTCTGTCATTGTTGTCTCAATTTGTTCCTATGTATTCTGAATGTCCATTACTCTCTTGTTATATAAAATCTCTTCTCATTGTTTAAGCTTATAATTCCCTGTTCTTAGTAAGGCTACCACTCCTCTGCCTCTATTTGCTTGCTAATTTCTTTACTCATAGTTATATATATATATATATATTTGTCATGTTGTTTTAGGCGAGCTGACCTTTTTCAGTATTTCCTGTAATGCAGGCCTCATAGTAGAGAATTTCTTCAATTTTTGTATGTCTGGAAAGGTCTTTATTTCTCTGCTTTTTTCCAGAAAGAATATTTGTTAGTCTGTTGTAAAGAAGGCTTTTTTCTTTTGGTTTCCAGTAGGTGGCATCTAAGACTCTTGTATCCCTGTTTTATATAAAGGTTTAATAATGCCATACATATACATACATATATATCATTATTACCTTTGATTACCTTCATCATATGAAGTGTCCCTCAGTATCTGTCTTTATATATACATACATATATATATGTATGTATTCAATCACACTCGTTACCCTCAGTCTCAGTCCCTGTCAGTGTTAGTGACAGTTTTGGTAGCATTTGCTCAGATTTCCCTCAGGTTCTGTGGTGTTCAGTCTTGGCAGATATGGGGGGAGGTGCCCTCTGCATTGGCGAATGTGGGCTGTAGCTTAGCCTCAAGTTTTGCAACCACAGCTATTAATAATCAACTGTTGTTCTTCTGCTCTTCCCACTTATCTGCTTTCTCCCCTGATCTCTGGGCACTACTACTACATGGAGCTCACAGCTCTCCCAGACAGGCTTGTTCAGGGAACCCTTCATACCTTCTCTACTCCCCTCACTCCTGCAGGGAGCTCCAGCTGCAAGAGGCAGCTTCTTTGTTTCTCCCAGTCTACCACCTGACACCTGGGGTTTTGACCTGTGGTAGCTCTTATGCTCAGATACCGTGCTATGCTGGTGTACAGGTTGGGTGTTTTTTAAATTGAGTTTTAGATGTTCAGCTTATTGTTGTTTCAAGGGGAAAAATCTGGGGACATCTCTCACTCTGTCATGTTTCTGATGTAACCCCCTGAAGGGACTTCTTTAAGAGAAAAACATATGTGTCAAAAATGTGAATAAATAATAGTAATAACTACATTCTTATAACAATTTTCTAAAATAGAAAAGAATTAAGTGCTCCAACCAAAAGATAGAGTAGCTGAATGGATAACAAAACAAGACCTTGATGTGTGCTGCCTACTAGAGACTCTCTTCAGATTAGAAGACACACATAGACTAAAAGGAAGAGGATGGAAAAAGATATTGCCTTGATAGAACTAGAGGGTATTGCACTGAATAAAATACTTCAAATAAAGACAAATATCGTGTGGTTTCACATATCTGTGGAATCTAAAGAACAAAATAAAGAGCAATAACAAAAAAAAAGGAAATAAACTCATAGATACAGAGAATATTTTGAGGGCTACTAGATGTGAGGGGGTTAGAGGGATGGCAAAAAAGGGCAAAGTATTAAATAAATACAAATGGATAGTTGTAAAATAGACATGGAGATATATATAAAGTGTAGCATGAGAAAAATAGTTAATGTAGTAATAAATACATAAGAGGGAAAAGGAATACTAGATTTAGAAGGGTGATCATTCTATGAGTTATATAGATCTCTAATGATTATGCTGTACAACTGAAACTAATATATTATTGTATGCCAAATATAATTTAAAAACTCATTGACTTGTACAATGTAATAAGAGCAACTAATTGTCCATTATATTTCAATAAAGCTAGAAAAATAAAATAAACAGTGCTAAAGCTAAACAGGAAGGGATTAAGAAGTACAAATTGGCCGTTACAAAACAGTCACAGGATGTAAAGTGTAACTGAACATTTTTAAATAAAAAATAACCAATGATTTAAATTTTAAAAAAGTGTGAAGGTCACCCTCTAAAAATAGAATAACAGGCCAAACCAGTGCAAATTCTTCTAAGCTTCCAAGACTATATAAAATGTCAACCAAGAAAGTAGAATAGTAGCATGGTTTATACAACAGTAACCTACATATAGTAGTTCACATTCAATGTCGAATGTTAAAGTTCCTCAAGTGACCTCAGATCATGAAGTGTCTCAGAGCCTTTGGAGGAACAGCTTAGACTCAAAGGCTGCAGCTGTTGAAAGGCAGCATATTGACTGTGTGTAAGCTCCCAGCAGAGGCTGGTCCAGCATTCCTCCAGTTACTTCCAGGCTTACACGACCTCACCTTACACCTGAGGACATTTCAGGAAAAAAAGGAGCCAGGAAGGGATATTTAAAATTTGAAGCACTGGGCTCACCAGAACATGGCATCCACTAAAGAAACCCAAAGAGGGAAGTAATTAGATAAAAAGGATGACAGACACAGATAAAACTTGAATTTGATTCTACCTAAGCATGAGAGCTTTGCCATCTAGAGGATTCAGGCAAAATCTAGGCTTGTGTGCCCCTGGGTATGTCCCAGCTCACACTAATGCCAGAAAGATTGCAAGGAGGTTAACAGCATGACTCTTTTTCTCCCATTTTTTTCTGTTGCTCCAGTTTCACTTTTACAGTAAAGCTTTTGAGAAGGCTGAAACATTAAACAACATGGACCACTCTTAATAAATCTAAAAAGGAATTCATTTCAATATAATACAGAACAATACCTATGGGTGCCAGTTCCACAATACTACAGTGTCATAAATACACTTTACTGTGGATAAGTTTGATTTCCAGTCATTAAAATGAATTTTCATCAAACTAGTTTTCCTTTTATAAGTGAAAAAATAAGACCTGAAACAATTAAATTACTATCATGTACCAATTACCAATTACTATCATGTTCTGAGAAGTGCGTCCTTAGGCAATTTCATAGTTTTTCAAACATCAGAGTGCACTTATACAAACCTAAATGGTACAACCTATGATAGACCTAGACTGTATTGCTCCTAGGCTAAAAGCCTGTACCACATGTTACTGTACAAAACAACACAAGAGTAATTCAAGCACAAGAGAAAATGATGTAATCGAGGAATATGGTGAACAGGAAATGTACAAGGCTGCTGCCAGTGTAACACAAGTTACTGTTTTACAGCAAACTGTATTTTTTTAAGGAGAAAGAGTACACACCAAAATAATGATAAATAGAATAGTATAGTTGTGGGGTTATTTCAACTATAGCTCCTGCACAGACACGGGAGGCAAAGAGGACTGCTGGGTCAAAAGACCCAAGGAAGACAATAACAAAGCATTTGCTGGGCTGTGCTTGTCCCTAAGGACACTTCCCATTTCTCCCATGGGCACCATCTGCTCCTCTGGAAGTTTCCATGGACATTATCTCCCTGCTCCACTCTAGGACAGGGCTGGTCCCATCCTCCTCAGTACTAGCCAGGCAGCACATCCGACTCTCATGTACCGGGGGAAGACCTTTGTTCCCAGGGAAGAGACAATACCCCTCCCCTCAGTTCACATATAAAACAATGCCTGCTCTTAGCTGGCTGCCTTTCCCTGCTGCTCCAACTGACCACATGCTGAAGCCTCCCTGTATTGTGAATAATAAATGGCATGTCCCAATCTCCTGACCCTCCTGGTAGTTTTTTTTTTTTTTTCAGAATACCCAAGGCCCAGGTGCAGGTTCCTGGCCTGGAGCTCCTGCGTTAAAATAGTAAACACATAAACCAGTAACAAACTATTATCAAGTATTATGTGCTGCACCTAATTGTGTGCTTTATACTTTAAAGCAACAAGCAGTGCAGTAGGTTTGTTTACACCAGCATCACCACAAACACAAGAGTAATGAATTGCACTATAAAGTTAGAAGGATGAAATGGGGCAGAGGCAGAGAGATGTAGAGGTCACAGGCATCTGATGAGAAGGTGACTTAATTCAGTCTCAGATACAAGTCTCCACCTCACCCTCTGTCTTTTACCCCATACCTCATTTTTCATAGTGTTTCAACTTAAACTTAAGAGTATCTATTGGTTCCCAACTCCCCATTCTTTGATGTAGTTTTTCCTGATTGCCTTGGCTCCAGACTTAGAGGCCTCAGGAAAGATACACCCCTAGCTTATTCTCAGGCTGGGATCCCAGGACTTCTACCTTAGACTTCCACTTCTCCAGGAGGAATGTAGAATCCAGGCACAGTCAGAGTCCCTGGAGGGCTAAAATCCCTGTACTCCACATTGTTAGATGAGGAAACACTCCACCGGGAAGAATCCACTTGGCACTAATCATGAGGAGGCCTCCTTAGCCTTCACTAGGCTTCCGAACATCCACACTCAGGGACTGGTCACATTCTCCAGCAACGGCCACACTGTGCTTCCCCCTCATCATCTCCTGCTCTCACCATAACATTCCCAGCAGGTTGTTATAGTTTTGAGGAGGTGCAAGGTAAAGAAAACATGTGCTTCTGTTAATTCATCCCTGGAGAGCAGGGATAGCATCACAAACTGTCAAAGCTAGAAAACACGTAGAGACAGTTGACTGTGCTCCTCGTACTTACAGAGGAGAGGAAAGGAGACACAGTTTGTACCCTTTGTTCAGGGTCCCTCGGAGAGTTCATGGAAGAAATAAAACTGCAGTCCATACAGCCTCCTTACCAGAGCAGAGATTTTCTTACCAACCCATGATAGTAAGATTGTCACAAGACAGTTATGATGAACAAGTGCTAAGAATGCTTAGGGAATGGAATTTTCACTTTCCGGGAGCAGCCAGGCTAAATGATTCCAAGGAGTCTCCTTGCCCTTGATGAGGTGATGCTGTTTTGCTGAAAATAAGTTGTTATTTCTAATGGAAAATGGTCTTCTACTTTTTCACCGATTCTGTTGAATTTGATATACCTATACTAATGCATGTATTCAATTCGCCGAAATCTCTTCTCTTTTCAGTTCTTCCACCATTTTTCTCTATTCAAATTGATGGAAAACTTTTCTGTATCTTATTCAGCCAGTCCAAAAAGTTAACACGTAATTTATGTAAGATATACCACTGTTCTTTTTCACTACCATGCCACAATTAAATTGGTACCAACACAATCTTAAATTTAGAGTACTCAGCTATGAAGTGGTCATGCAGATAATCCAAAAAGATAATCCAAAAACGTTTCTGACAGGATACTACCTGGTAGCTGTCATTAGTGCCCTGTTGGTGCATTGTCATTCTCTCCATCAATTTTAAGAATATTACTTGGAAGTATTAAATGATAAAGCGTTGGGTGGCCACTTTTTGGAGTTCTTTGACTGGATGTACTGCAGATAAAAAAGTTTAAAAAGGAAATACAATCCTCAAGTCCTCTTGGAACATTGTATAGTAATATTAGTAACCCTGGTTTGCTTGGGACAATTCCAGTAATACCTATTATCCTGTTGTCCTACCTGGTTCAACATTTGTCACAGGCTTTTCATTTTTAATAAAGTATTTTTGTTAATAGCTACATTAAACTAAACCAGAAAGGATTTGGTAGAGATGCACTTTGTACTTGAAGATTCTGCCATGGTCCTTCCTGACAGAGTGTGAGATACATGTGCAGCAACATCAGTCAAGGCCCACTCAGGAGACAAAGCCATGTCAGTTGTTTGAACAGAAGAATCAGTCTACAGAATTGTTCATTAAGAAAAGGAGTAAAATAAGATTCTTAGGGGAGCAGAAGTAGCAAGTGCAAAAGGGCAGCTGCTATCTTCAGGCTGAAAGGAGTGGACGATAAAAGGCAGTGAAAAGACTGCCTCTACTCCCTTGCACCCTGCTGTGATTCAGAACTCTTTGAAGAGGGCATGGCTGGCACAGGAATCCAAAGCCAGCGCCTGACCAACGTGCATGTGTTAGAGCTGGGCAACAGAAGCCATCTGACTTGCTGGCAGGTGGGAGAAGTCTGGAGCTGGTCTGTAGAAGCAAAATGCCAAGTAGGGATAGAGTTGCCTGAGGTTGCAGCTATGGTCACTGCAGAAATGTCCATTGCATGGAGAAAGCATGAGAATGTAGCTAGAGATAGTTGTTGTGGGCCGCTGGGCCCCTGCACTGAGTAATCATAGGATCAGAATTTGGAATGGAAGTGGCTTTCCAAGGCTACCTTGGCTCAGTGTCTCCCCAGCACCCTCTATTGAAAAACCCCAACATTGTGCCAGCTAGTAGAGCCATGCAGTCATCTTTAGTATCCAATGGGAGTGGGGATTGGTTCCAGGACTCCCATGGTTACCAAAATTTGAGGATGTTCAAGTCCTTTATATAAAATGGCACAGTAATTGCATATAAAATGCACAACTTCCAATACACTTCAAACATCTCTAGATTACTTATAATACCTCATACAATATAAATGCTATATATTGTTATACTATATAGTTTAGGGAATCATGACAAGAAAAAAGTCTGTAGATGTTCAGTACAGATCTCACCATCCTAGGCCTAACTCCAAAGTACATGTCAGGAACAATGTAATGTTTTTTCCCGATCCACAGTTGATGGAATCTGTGGATGCAAAACTCAGGGTTATGAGAGCTGACTGTAATGTTTACAGGGTCCAGTTCCATTATTACAGAGCTTATCAATGAAAGACGGTTTCAGAGCTTAGAGAGAGTAAACTGATAACTGACAAAGCTGTGCATAGACTTCTCATTTTAACCTGTGGTTAAATCTGAAAGGAAACCAGTGAATCTGTTCCTCTTTCCCTGACTCTTCGCCTTTCAAGGACAGCATGTAAGGAACTAACTTATTGATTAAACAACATGTGCTGGGTCACAGCAGCTAGGGACAACTAAGTCCTTATGTACTCTAGTGTTGGTAAGAAAGTATTTGATGTTGCTTTCCCAAATAGCTACTTGTTTTTTTGCTGTGCTTACGAGAAGCCACTATTTGGCAGGGTCAGTTGAAAACATGTAAAGTTATAGTTTAGGCTTATGTAAAACATGCACAGGGAAATAAAGGATGACCAACCAATCCAGTAAAAGGATTATGAAAAAAGCCTAAACTCTCTGGCAACAGTGGTTTTATCATTCATTGCAGAGTGAAAATCTATAGACATTTATTTATTTTATTGTTTGGTTACACTTTTTTATTTTGCAATAAATTCTCTCAGCAAACAGTGAGCTCAAAATTAAGTACTAAATTTTCATATCTCAAGAAATAGAATGTGTAATATGAACAAAATGTTGTTTACCATCCAGCATTGGTAACATAATGTTATTTCTAACTGTATGAAGACAAGGAGTTGCAAATCTATAAGAAAATATCAGTATCTTCTTCAACATTTAGTATTTATTGTAAGAAAATTCTATCCAAAGACAGCAATCTAATAAGTACAGCAACAGGGGGTGCATTCATACCTGACTTTGTGAAGCAGAAGTTTCATTTGATCAAATGACTTACTCTAAATTAGTTTCTCTTATTTTCAAAAAGTAAAGCAATACATGAAAGTGTTGGCTCCATTAGAGGAAGAAAAACTTCACATTTTGTTAAAACCAATTTCATCAAATGCTTCAAATAAAAAAGCAGTCTAAGTTTTTCATTTAATTCATGGATAGAATCAAAGTTGAACTTCTGGAAGTTTTCTTTCCCAGAGGTAAAATATATAATACTTTGTGAATGAACATTGTTAAAATTTTGGTTAAAATGTGTATTAGTGAAGATTTTTGTAATGACAATGTGAATCAGATTTTGACAGAACACAACGCTGCATAAAAGCAATATTCTTACTAAATTAAAAAACTGGAGAAGACATGACCTTGGAGTTATTACGATGTACACCCAATTCAGATTGCATGAATCAAGTTGCAACATTCCTCCTAGATAGAATCTATAGTTGTCCAAATTTACAAATATTTTTTATATAATCACAACTACAAAATATTTGTGATGAAGCTGCTGATAAACACACACAAAAAAATGTCAACATGTCAGCACATGCTTTTCCTCTTCACTGCCTATCAGTAAATGCAATATAGTTATGTGTGCTCTTTATCAAAATTATTTTAAATTAGCCTAAATGTCCTTCTTTGGACTGAGTCTTTTAAATTTTAGGTGTATATTGTTAAAAGTCAATTAAAATATTTAATTAAAATATTCAAAGAATGGAGTACCTAGATTTTAATTGGGATGATTTTTAAGTCATCAAAAACAAAATGTGTGAACAAGAAGGCATTCAAAGTTGCACCTACAAAAACAAGGGATAAACTAAACTAATTAAATAACATGAGTTCAATGGTATGCAGGACTTCATTCTGAAATTTAATACTTGAACTTTGAACTATCTTGACTTGCGGGAAGAATCTTTAGATAGAGTTCTTGTTTCTAGTTGGATAAATCTATACTCTATAACAGAATGCAATGACACAGCTCAGCTTTATCCACCTAATATATTCCTCCCACTCTCCAATCTCCACTATAAGGAAGAAGGCACTACCTTCATTGTGGCCATAGTCCACAGTGAATGCCTCTTCAAGGATTAGCTCCATTCCCAGAGGGAGTGGCAGAGGGATGCCCTTATTACTTGCAACCCTGATGAATTCATAACTGAGGTCCTGGAGCTCCCCAGCTTCCAAGGGCAAGTGCTAGAATATAGGAAGACTGTAAAGGATGGCCCAGTCCAGCACCAGCAGGGGGAAAAAAGTCAATTTTCAGAAACCATCTTCCTGGGAACAGGGTCTGCCATCCCAGTGAAGATTTGAAATGTCAGCTGCATACTTGTCAACATAAGTTCTGACAATTCCCTACTGCTGGACTTTGGTAAAAGCACATTTGGGCAGTTGTGTCGTCATAACAGAAATGATATGGACAGAGTCCTGAGCACCCCCACTGCTGTTTTCCTGCTCCACCTGCACATGGATCAGCACACACGACTTCTTAAATATCTGTCTGCAGAGAGAAAAAGCTTCAACATTGCTAGGTAAGCCCTTTCACCCTTTGCTGGTGATTGCCCCAACCCAGCTCAAGGCTCAGCTCCAGCAGTACGCAGCCAGTGTCAGCAGTTTCTACATTGCATCCGTATAATTCCTGCTAAATGCCTTCAGAAAGGAGCTGAGGTCTCCAACTCTGCAGGTTGATTAGTTTGCTGTTGGGAACACGTGATTTGGGAAAAGTTTCACACCTGCCTTGCCTGGCAACGCAAGCATGATTTTGGCTGTGTACTTGTCCACACATCTGGCTGGAAACTGCTCTATTTGGAGGACACCGTGCCCTGCAAGGCTCTGGTTTAGTTGAGGAAAGATGCTACCTTTTGATACACAAGGCCATGTTGGAAGACGGTCTAGAAGAGCAAACTGTGGAAAAGACACACAGCTCTATCTACCAGGCAATCAGTGTGGGGATGCGATGATGCGGAGCTCATTATGCTGAACCACTGCAGCCAGTGTTATGCCAAGATCCCGCTCTTCAGCCTGACTTCAATGAGAAAGACGGAATTGCCTTTGATCATGTCAAGAGCTGCTTAGGAGACTTCCCTACCATGCCCAAGCTGACTGCCCCGCTGAAAGCCCTATTTGCTGGCAACATCAAGGAGGTGGAAGAGAGCAGGGAGAAGAGGGAGCTGCGGCTGGTACAGGTGTCCCTCCCATCCAGGAAGCGAATGAGTTGCCCTGAAGACAGGGAACCCCAGCAGAAACGAACTCATGCAGAGGAGCCTTAGAGCCCAAAGAGCAAGAAGTTCAGGGCAAAGTGAAGGTCTGGGAGTGACCCTGACCTTGGAAGACTCATATCCTCTACTCTGCATACGGGCACCATGTGTGTGCCCTCTGCCTGGTGGGAGCCAATGCGCACTATTCAACCAGAGGCACACAGGAGTAGGTGGGTGTCAGGCTAGGCCTTGGCTTGGTCTCCCAGGTAAGGACTTGCTTGCTAGGAGCCTCATATGAATGGTGCCTGACAAAGCCAACCACAGGAATCTGCTGAAAGGAAACAAAGCAGAAACAACTGGAATTGTAGTGCCAGTTGATTTTTAAAGTCACACGAGAAAACTACTCATTCATGCCTGATCCAACCAAGTTACCCTCTCTACAGGCCAGAGACAAGCCATGTTACAGGGAGCATTGGGTCTTGGATATGAATCTAAGTATCCAAGACTCAAAGTATAGTATTTCCAAAGACACACAATAATGATTCCATTTGGAACCTGAGTGCTTTGCTTTGTTCTGGTGCCACCACCTAGGAGTCTTCCTGGGCAGCCTTGCACTGCTGCCAGGTACCCAGTATGCCCTGGAAATCAGCTCTGATGGCAGCAAGGCCCTTTGGAACCTATCCCCAGGGAGTCACCAGCCTTCAGTAGCCTAATTTTTTGACAGAAGTCAAGTTGTGCTGGCTGACAGCAATAGCCTGATTTTATGCACTAGTAGAGCCCACTGGGCCCACATGGTGACTCAGGAAAATTCAGCCTTCCCATTGTTCTGGGAAACAATGTTGACAATAGACTTGCTCTTCCTCGGCAGTAATGAAAACCAGAATCACTCATTGACCTTTAGAGTGCTGAGAAATAGCACTTCTCCTGGCTCCCTTGCCCTCCTTATGAGATTTAACAACACAGAGGTGAGTGTTTGAAAATTTAGAGAAATTTTAAAGATAAATCTAGTATTTATTTGTATATTCTCCCTATCCATGAGAATATAGAAATGCTTTTAAAACTCATGTGATGAGAGGGGCACAGTCTGAGGACTTGGTCTTGCCTAGCCATGGCCTCAAGCTTCCTCCTGAGGCAGCACCCGACATTGAGTCAGATGATAGGCCATGCTCAGGGATAATAAATCTATTTTAATAAGATTACTTTTGACAAATATTTATACATGTATTTCAAGGTACTTTCAACCCCCAGCCTCCATTACAGATTAGGTACTGTACTGCCCTTGCCAGGAAGTGAGCAAAACTGTTAGCATCAAAATTTGCAAATTGTACAGTCTGAGAAGGGTTATTTTTAAGTGTTGGGAAAAATAACTAAGCATTTAAATTTCTCATTGTACACCTGTACATTGGTTTAGACTGATGGCTCAATTAAAACATTTATGGATTCCCTATATAAACACATGTAAAAAGAATGCAGTGAAACAGGTCAAATATTTTGCAGCACATAAATTGAGGGAAAACTTCAAAAGAATTATATAGATAAATCATTTGTTAAGCTTTGTCCAATAAGAGTATTTGGAAAAGAAACATATGCTGTATGGAGGCAAAAAGACTATATAACTATGGAAATTTTCTGACAAATATTATACATTTAAATATGAAAATATAGAATGGAGAAGACCTTTCATTTCTCAGGATTTGCTCTGAGCTTACCAGGTCTCTAAGCATCTGAAAGAGAAGTATTCAATAAAAAATGCTATAGTCCACAGTAGGACTTCCTACATAATTTTCAGGGTACTGTACAAATTGAAAATGCAGATCCTTACATGCAAAAATTATTAAGAATCTTAAGACAATGACAGCAGAGAATTAAACCAAGTGTAGACCCTTCTGAGAGGGTCCTGTGTGGCTACAGAGGTCTCATCCCTATGAAGCTGAGAGTGCTGGTCAGCAGTCAAGAGTCAATTGATGATAATAATAATTTCAAATTTATTAACAATTTTGATTAAAAATTCTTAGCAAGATCAAGTTGTGAAAAAATGCACTTATTAGAAGTAGATTAGCTAAGAAGCAGATTGACAGATTGAAATATGTAAATATATACCAATAACAATCATTCTACTTATTTTTAAATATTTAAAGAATATGTCTTTAAATTTTTTGTTCACAATTATATGACAAATTCGATCTTTTGAAAAATTTTTTTAACCAATTGGTAGTCAATAAATAAGTTTAAAAAAATAAAACAATCTTAATTATTTTTATTATTCCTTTAATTTTCAAGTGTCCCAGTTTGGACACACTGCATACCTAGCAAGCATATTTGATTTCATACTTTAATATTTTATATTATATAGATGTATATAGGTGCTATGTAGGGTTCATACACTGAAAAAACTAATTTTGACTATGTTTTCAGAAAAATGTGCAAATTGTTCTCTAATATGATTTAAGCTGTGTGCTTATGTTCTCTGAGAATGAGGAAGGAAAAGGAAATGTTATTTCTAAAAAGAAGATATTTAAAATGACCTGCAAGTTCACAAAGAAGCCACAATACTTTGATCATTCATTTCCCTTTATAGCCCCCAACCTCTCTCTCAGCAAATTGACACGTGCAGTATTTAGTAGTCTCCCAGAGACTACCGTACAGAAATAGGAGTGGAGTTGTGGGGGATGCAGTCAAAGCATTGAGAAGCTAAATGCAGAGAGTGTATTTTAAGTGCTAAATTAGGAGTTTTATTTTTATTAAGGTAAAGTAAGTCAAACTAGAGACATACATAAAGGTAAGGCATTTTCAAATTTGCAAAAAGTTTAATTAGAATTTGTGCACATGGCCAGGTGAAAGAGCCTTGAAAAGACATGATTACTGCCTTCGATGGATGACGTGTCCTTCCAGAAAGTCTCCAAATGACATAGAAAAGCGTATCCAGAATTTACTCTCTTTAATTTTACCCTTTTCTTATAAATGCATGTTTTCTTTGCTAGGCGTATAATTTTATAGTTGTGAATTTTAAGAAAATTGGCAACATTATTGCCCTTGACTTTGTAAGAGTATTTAAATGACTATAAGAAAGAAAATGTTTTAATGAGATTATGAACACTTTTCTAAAGATGAGAAGAAAATTTATCCAAATTTTCATCTATGGATTAAAAACAACAGCAATATAAGTAATCTTTATTTCAAAAACTTGCTGTGGAAATTAACTACATGTCTATAAAGGACTTTGCATCTGGCCTGGTTGATTAAAATTTTTTTAAATAAATGGGCCTATTACTTGTGTCTATTAGCCACTGTCTTCTCCTTTAAAGTTAAATAACTATTTCTGCATCTACCAACATGACCATACAACTTTGTTACTTTACTCTGTAAATGAGTCAGACAACAATTTTGCACTGCTGATATAAACTCAACTTTTTCATATTACCCTTGTATTATCAAGACTGTGCTAGCCGTATGTAATGAACTAGAGAGTGTGTCCTCTTTTTTTAATTCTCTGCATATCTGGAGTAAAATTGGAATGATTTATGCCTTGAATGCCATTGCTGAGCATTTGAACCCAGGCTCCATCTAAAGGCAAAGCTTGTCCTCTTCACCCAGATCCAATCTCAGTGAGTGAATGAAAATCTCAGTGCATTTACAAGACAGCTGGGCCTTAACTGATGATTCATCCTCCTTTCTTCAGATTGTGTCAAAACTTCAGAATAATATGAATATGAATATGAATATTGACAATAAAGCTATTAAATGCCTCCAAGGCCAGGCATCTAACTCTTTGGCTGGCCACCACCCTCATGACCACTGTCAGCCACCTGGCCAAGTTTAGGAAGGGCTGTCCACACCAGAACTGAGCTTGTGCAGATTGCTTAAGGCTGGGATGTTTTAAAGAAGAATGAATTGACATAAGAACGTGAGGAAGAAGGGGAGTAAGATGAGAGCAATATGATAAAGAAAAAAACTTTTTCATTTTATAATGACTAAAAGGAAAGAACAACCTCAACAAAATATCAGCAAACTGATTTCAATGATACATTCAAAGGATCATATACCATTACCAAGTGAGATTTATTCTAGGGATTCAACATCTGCAAATCAATTAAAGTGATACATCATATTTACAAAATGAAGAATAAAAATAATATGCTAATCTCAATAACTGCAGGAAAGCACTTGACCAAATTTAACATCCACTCATAATAAACATGTTCAATGAAGTAGGTATAGAGGGAATTTACCTTAAAATACTAAAGACCATATATGACAAGCCCACAGCAAACACCTTACTCAGTGGTGCAACTGAACGCTTTTCTTCTAATATTGGGACCATGACAAGGATGCCCACTCTTATTCAACATAATATTGGAAGTTCTAGACAGAGCAACTTAGGCAAGAGGGGGGGAAACATCTAAATAGAAAAAAAGAAGTAAAATTATCTCTATTTGCAGATGACATGGTATTATATAGAGAGAACCCTAAAGATTCCACCAAAAATACTATTAGAACTGATAAACAAATTCAGCAAGGTTGAAAGATACGACATCAGTATATGAAATCTATACATTAATAACAAATTATCAGAAAGTTAAATTAAGAAAACAATCCCATTTGCAATTGCATCAAAAAGACTAGAATACCTAGGAATAAATTTAACAAAGGAGGTGAAAGAGCTGTACACTGAAAACTATAAGATATTGATGGGAAAAAAAATGAAGATACATGAATAAAAAGATATTCCATGATCATAAATTGGAAGAATTAATGTTATTAAAATTTCCATACTATGCAAAGCAATCTATAGATTCAATGCAATCCTTATCAAAATTCCAACAGCATTTTTCATAGGTGTAGAACAAACAATCCTCGAATTTGTATGGAACCACAAATGACTCCAAATAGTCAAAACAATCTTCAGAACGAACAGAGCTGGAGTCATCACACTATTTGATTTCAAACTATATTACAAAGCTATAATAATCAAAAAGCAGTACAGTATTTGGCATAAAAATAGACACACAGATCAAGGAAAGAGAATAAAGAGCCCAGAAATAAACCCATGCATATAGGGGCAATTAATTTACAAAAAGGAACCAAGAATATACAATAGGGTAAAAACAGTCTCTTCAATAAATGGTGTTGGGAAAACTTGATGGTCACATGAGAAAGAATGAAACTGGGTCACTGTCTTAAACCATACACAAAAATTAACTCAAAATGAATTAGAGACTTAAACATAAGATAGGAAGCCATAAAAGTCTTAGAAGAAAACACAGGTGATAAGCTCCTTAACATTAGTCTTAGCAATAATTTTTTTGGATTTGACACCAAAAGCAAATCAACAAAAGCAAAAATAAGTAAGTGTTAATACATCAAACTAAAAAGCTTCTGCATAGCAAAATGAAAAAAATATATTAACAGATCATATATCTGATAAAGAATTAATATCTTAAATATTTGAAAAACTCATACAACTCAACAATAAAAAAAAATCAAATTAAAAAATGGGCAAATGACCTGAACAAGCACTTCTCCCAAGAAGACATACAAATGGCCAACAGGTACATGAAAAGGCACTCAACATTCTTTATCATCAGGGAAATGCAGATCAAAACCACAACGAGATATTACCTCACACCTGTTAGAATGGCTATTATCATAAAGAAGACAGGACAAATTGGTGAGGATGTGGAGAAAAGAGAACCCTTGTGCATTATTGGTGGGAATGTAAATTGGTGCAGCCACTATGGAAAACAGTATATGAAGGTACCTCAAAAAATTAAAAATAGAACTACTACATGATCCAGCAGTTTCACTTCTGGGTATTTATTCAAAGGAAATGAAATCACTGCCTTGAAAAGATATCTGGACAACTCCCCGCCCCCATATTTATTGTAGCATTATTGATAATAGACAAGATATGGAAGCAGCCTACATGCCCTTATGAATGAATGAAGTGTGGGGGATACACACACAGACATACATGCACACACATATAAGCACAAATATACATATATATATATATATATATATATATATACAATAGACTATACATGTATGTGTATAATACACATATATGTATATATACATACACACAATAGAATATTATTCAGCCATAAAAAGAAGGAAATCCTGCCATTTGCAACAACATGGATAGACCTTAAGGGCACTCTGCTAAATAAAGTAAATCAAAGGAAGGCCAGTACTGTATGGTTTCACTTATATGTGGAATCTAAAAACAAAATTAAAAAATAAACTTAAATTCATAGATACAGAGAACAGATTGGTTTAGGGGGTGCATGAGTGAATTAAATGGATGAAGGTGGTCAAAAGGTACAAACTTCCAGTTACAGTATATGATAAATAATTCCTAGGAGTGTAATGTATAACATGGTGACTATATTAAAAAAAAAAAACACAGATGCCCCCCATACACAATTCCATAATATTTAAATATAACAGAAAGCTTTTCTTTCCTGTACAGTTTTATTTTTCTGATTATAAGAATACGTGTTCACTGTAGAAAAATTTTAAATATCTCCAAAAAAAATGAGTAAAATCCACCCCGATTCTGGAGCCTCCTTTAAACACATCAGTCTTTAAACTTCTTGCAGCTCTTCTATTCACCAGGAGCCAATGGGAGCTTGGATTGCTGCTCAAGATGATTCCAGCAGCCAGAGTTTCCTCTACATTGTGGAACAGGCCTTTAGAAATGCAGTGAAACACCTATGAGGAAGGACACCCATCTGGGCACATATCCCAGAGGTTTCTGGAGGTTATGTCCACATCCCATATCCTGGTCCTACCCCCAACTAGCAGGGACACCCCAACTAGCAGGGGCAAGTCCTGGGACTCTGGCTCCCTGCTGCCCAGATCCCTCCTGGGTTTATTATTTATTGCTGAGGATTAAATAAAATCACATGTGTAAAACATCTAATGCAAAACAGGTGCTCAGGAAACATCTGCGAATGGGTGAGACCAACTTTTTCCTAGAATCAAATCCTGGGAGGATTGTATTTTGTAGATCCTTACAAGAAAAATTACACAACATAATGGATGTATATTCTGGTGTAATTTATAAACGATGGGGAAGTCTTATTCAGATGACTATACCTTTTACTAAAATCACACATTGAGTGTTAACTCTTCGAAGTTGCCATAAGACAGCTAAAGTGAAATAACTCAGTGAGACCCAAAGAGCCTTTTAAAGCAGTATGCATGTTTATTCTATGTATATTATGACTTTTTTCATGGCAAAGTTCTCAACTGTATTATGTTCATAAAGGACCAGTGGTGTTCATTTCATGGCTTACTACTGATATGGCCTGAAGGTTCTCATCCAAGGAAAGGGAAGACAGACACCTTGAAACCTGGATGGTTAGGGACTATTGCACTACACACTGTGTAGAGTGAAGACAATACCAGCAACCCTTCATAACCCTTTCCTCTTCTCATTTCACTCACATCAGTGTTTCCTCAGTCTGAGTCATTCCCCTTGGCTAAGTTGCTGGCTTGGCTACAAGAAGGAAAGTGAACCAGTGACAGAATGAAAATGTGCATCGAATCAGTCAAGTTAGAGGGAGCCTGAGCTCCTGAGAGCCGTAAATAGATAAATGGTTGAAGTCCTTGCAGCTGTCCCCTAGAACACGGCACAGCTCTCCCACTTGAACCTCACACATCAATTGGTCCCCATATCACTGAGTAGTGATCACATTTCCAGCAAATAACACAAGCGGCTGCGGAAGCCTTAGCCACCTCTTTTTGTCTAATACTTGCAATAACATAGAAAATCATCTGGTGTATACTCAAGAAGTTGTCTTAAACTGCATTACTATGAATGGCCCTAATCATCTCTGGCAATTTTACTTTTTCAGGGAAAGTGGATAGTTGTGCATTTGAACAGGTATATGACCACAGATCCCCAAGAATGCAAACTATGATAAAAGCAGAAACACACATGGGAAATGGGACTGATTTCTTATGGGCCTAAGTTAAATGCTCTCCCTGCTTCTATGCTAGCTTCTAGAGAGCTCGAAATAAGTTTTGGAATAGAGCTTCCTGCTGAGGGTTTCTGAGACCTGCTTCTCACATTTCCTCATAGCTTCTGTTTCACTCCATTCTCTCACTAATAGTGCCCCTGAGTAGAGGAGAGAGAGAAGCACCATTGATCCCTTTGTACCTGGAGAAGAATAGCACAGCTGGCCATGAGCCCAGCATTCTGCCCAAAGTAAACACCCAAGGGCCTCTCACAGGTGTGGGAGTGAAGGGGGCGCCTCTCAGAGCAGGGCTACTTGCTGAGCCTCCAGTGCAGTCCCTGCCAACGTGACTACAGACTCTCCTGAATTGGGATTTCAGATCCTAGAAAACACCTGACATTCGAACACAAATACACAGGAGTTCTGAACATGGGATTTCAAAATTAGGCCTTTGATTCCCTTTATTTTTGGATTGCCACCAAAGGTCACTTTGGATTACAGGCACATTGTAAAGTGTCAGAGGAAAAGTGGGTCAGTAGGAGACAGAAGAAGAACTACATGCAGTGTTGACTGTTTCCCTATGGGGAGGAGAATCGACCACAGAACAGAATACTGTTGGTTTTGCTGTGCTGGATAAAGAAAAGGAAGGGGTGGTCAGCACAGAACCTGGAGGCAAATGACGCACATCGGCACATCATGATGGCAGCGGTGGCAGCTGCAGCCTCTGTGCCTTCCTCGTTGACCTCCACAAAGGACTTGTGCACTACCTTGGACAGAAACAGGTCTTTCCCAGATGACATTCCGGAAAAGTCTGCCCTGCCCTGATCGAAGGCGTCGGTCATGCCGAGAGAGCGAAGAACATCCCTCATGTCGTAGTTCTCCTCCAGTTTAAATCTAGGGAGGAACACATCCACCTCTTGTTTATCCAACATGTCTGGCCTCGTCCATTCTATGAATTTCTCATAAGTAAGTTCTTTTTCCACCTAGAAGAGGAGAGTTGAAGATTTTATAGTCTAGACCAGTGCTGCCCAATAGAACCATCTGCTATGATGTGAATACTCTATGCTGCACAGTAAAGATGGCAGTAATGGGAAGTTATGCTAGCCTTAGACATATTCACTGCTAAGTAGAAATTCAGTGAGATTCCCCTGCCAACACAGTGCGATTATTGCTTAGCCTTCATTACCGTTTCCAAATCAACGTTTTCATCTGGAAGCATGATGATCATATTCAGCTCTTCGCCCACATAAGGCAACACCAGAATTTTGGTGAATATTTCTCCTATGTAAGTCATACGAAAGGTAGATTTCATAAACATCATTTGGACTGGTTTCTTCTCATTCTATAAAGGAAAAGGATAAACGTTAAGTTGAAACAAGATGTAGTTGACACATAGGACAAATCAACAGAGCTGGCTACTCTGGACCCTTAGAAACCCATTCTCAGACTCAGAACACCACATCAGCCCTCCCTTCTGCCAGTTTGTCTTCATTGCTCCAACCTCCAAAGATTCAGGTACCCAGGGCTCAATCCTTACACTGCCTTTCTCTTGGTGATGTCATTCAGTCTTGGGACTTGAAGTAAAATTCCAAAATTTATATTTCTAGCCAGGACCTCTCCCCTGTACTCCAGACTCATATATTATACTGCCTACTTGACACCTGCATTTGGGCATAAAAGAAATCTCCAATGTCACATGTCACACTGGGCTCCTCATGTCCCCACTTTGGTTGATGATGATGACATTCATCTCATTGTCAAAAACCCTGGCGTATCCCTGGCTCTTGTCTTTCACACCCCAAATCTGACTCATTAGCAAATCATCTTGGCTTTACTTTTAAAATATAATAAAGTCTGACTTGTTCTTCCCACTACCACTATCAGCCTAGCCTTGGTGAATCCCTACTCCTGTCCTTTCTACATGTGACTTTTCTCAGCCCGTTGGCCAAATGGACCCAGTAAATTGAATCACAAATCAGATCACATCACTCTTTGGCTGCACACCTTTCTGTGGCTCCTCCTCCACTCCAAGGGAGTGAGAGCTAACGGCCCTTAAAGGAACCCATAATGCTGAAAGAGCTCGTCCCCCATGCCCTCTGCTCCTGTCTCCCTTTGCTCATCTGCTAGAGCCACAGGGACCCGTTGATGGTTCCAAGGACAAACCAGACCTAGTGAGCTTATCCCAAGAACCTGAGAGTATGCCCCTTTGCCTCATTCCAGTCTTTGCTCAGTGAAGGCCCTAACCTGAAACTGCGTCCCCAAACACAATGTTCTGTGCCTTTCCTCTATGTCTGTCTCTCAAGCACGACCACGATCTCATACACCCGTTTTCTTATTGTCTCTTCCCCAGGAAAATGGAAGCTTCATGAGAGAAGAGGTGTTTTGCTAGTTTTGCATACACTGTACTAGTACCTAGCATGATGCCTGGCCCCAACTAACATCTGGTGAATAAATGGATGAACAACTTAAGGAAAACACAGTAAAAGGGCCAGGCAAAATGAACACATCTTACTAGGAGAAAAATGCATTTCTTGCCACTGCATCCTTAGCCAGACAGTAAAGAAGATCCAAAGACAGTGCCTTCATCCTACCCAACAGTCCTCCTCAGCTCCTGACTTCTATATAAGACTAGCAGCTACAATAACTTTCCTGTAGCCCATGAAGCAGGCACAGTGGAAGGCATGCTACAGTCTATAATTCTCTGGTACAGCATATTACTCTGTATTAAATGGAAAAACCAAAAACATTTCTGTTTTAGCTTTTTGTCTGGGCCTTGTTGTAGCTTGCCTGAACCAGCCTCAGCCACGACCACCTCTCATCCTCGGCCACCTCCTTCACAATTAAAGACCAAGAAGAAAGAAAGAATATGCTGATTCAGTGAGAGGAAGATAAGCTAGAGGTAACTCAACTTAGTGTCCATCCTACATGAATGTACTCTTGTTTACTTGTTTTTAAATAACAAAAAAAGTTTATATTATCCTTATAATCAAAAGAATGTCACATATATCATTCATTTGTTCAGAATTTGTTGAGCACCAATCATGTACCAGCCCTTGTAAGACAGACCTTCTGCCCTCAGATGGCATTCAGCAGAGTGAGAAAATGGCCTTTTGTCCCCTATGATGCTACTATGAGGGGGTGCTGTGACAGCTTGGAGAAAGGGTACAGAAACCCAGCTGGGGAGGATGACTATTAGGGTAGGTTTCCAGGAACTGCTGGAAAGAAAGAAGTATAGAGATACTGCTGGGAATGGAGGGAGAGAAGTGGGTAGGATCCAGATCTACAAAGATCCTCATATGCCATATTTTGAAGTTAGAATTTTAACTCAAATATTCTGGGAAGCCAAGAAGGACCATAAGCCTGAGAGCAACACCACTGGATTTGCGATACGGACAGAACACCTGGCAACAGTATGGCAGGTGACATGGAAGGGCAGACCAGAAGCTTAGGAGCATGTAGCCAACCTCCGATGATATAACAACAAGGGAGAAGAAGGGTGAGAGGAAGGCCCCACTTGCTGAGGAGTCTGGTTGCTGGGCTGACTAAAGCCATATAAGTTACTTAAAGTAAGCCTTCTCATGTGTTTTGAAAACCAATGTGAACACAGGGACTGTTTCCAAGAATTTCCTTTGTTATTGCAAATATTCACCTTGCTGACTTTAAATGGTCTTTCCTTGGTCTGCTCTTTGTTAAACTCTTGATGCCAGTTTCCTTTGAAGTAGATGGCATTCACGAGAATCAGAGGAGTGTTTTCATTAACTGAATTTTGAGACAGTATCTCTGCAATTTTACCTAAAAAGAAGAATTAAAGAACCAGTTAGCTAAGAGTTACCTGATGGACGCTTTGAGGATAATATTCAGAGTGGGCCATCTTCTCAAGCAGTCACAGTACACAGATAAAAGAGTTCACTATCCCCCAAATATATTCATGTAAAGGGATATTGGTCCTTAAAAACAACAGTAGCAACAAAAACTTAAAAAGCTCTGGTAAGAAAAATAGCATCACTTGAATAAAAAGCATAAAATGAACCAAGTAAAACGTGCAGAATGAATTTATAACAAGTGAGATGGAAAGGAATAGTTGGTGCCTAAAAAAGAGTGAGAGTTTGCAGCAAGCATAAACAGTTTAAATTAAGAATCACAGGTGGATGAGGGCATGACTCAGTGTCCTGCGATAATGCATGGGAATCTGTAAGGCATGAGCTACTCTGGACAAGGAGACAGCTTGAGACCTGTTTCCAAATTTTCCTTTACATTATTTGTGAAAAGAAAGACTTTATTAACATTAATGACCACAAAAATTAAAGTGTAGATTGTTCTGGAAGAGGTGTACTGAATATTCAGAGACACCACTGATACACCAATAGGAACAGGAAAACACTAGAGAAAATAATCACACATTGGCAATACTTTAGAAGTGGATTTTAAAAGTTGACAGTTATTTAAAGAAAAAAATCATTTCTGTTTACATGTGAAGTTTTTGTGAAGGAACTGACAATAAGACTGATTAAAATACACTTAAAATAGAATAACAATATATTTTCACCTTCTGTCTTGTTGGCTACCCAGGTGTTTATGTGTTTTCTGGCCTCCTCTGAAGCTTTGAAAAAATCAAGCTCTTCCATCTCTGCTTCGTAGAATTTGCGGCAGGAATCTTTGAAAGACTAGTAGAGACAGAGAGACATAACTGCTTGGATACAAAAGCAATCAACACCAACAGCTTACTTTGTATTTACTTTTTATTTGTATACATATACAACATACAAATATGTATGAAGAATCAACCTAAAACCCAATTTCTCGATTTTCAGCTAACATTTGATCTTTGTTTATAAAACTAAGTAAAATAGGGGTCTGAATAGTGAATAAACATCATGAACTGCTTGATCCTTTAAGGGAGTAGCTGTGCATCAAGGAGATAAACACAAAGACACTTAGACACAGCAACTACAAGTGTGTCACTTCCAACAAGCAGTTGTATTTGCTAAGTGACATCCTACCCACAGCAAGAGCCACCGTACCCTCTACATTTCAGAACCAGGCCATATACTAGAGGGAAAATGTGTAATTATACACCACAACTTTCTGTGATGATGGAAACATTCCAAATTTAAGCCTACAGCAACTACTGAGCACTGGAAATATGGCTGGTGTTGGCAAGAAACTGAATATTTAACTTTATTCACTTGAATTAACCACACTGAAATTTAAATAGCTATAAGTGTCTAGTAGCTACCATTTTATTCTAGAGTGTGAGCAATTCTCAAAAAATTTAAACTATATTTTTTTACTATAGTCTATGGAAAAGCAAAAATTCTGATGAAAAACAAATGGAGTGAAATAAGTAATTTGATGACAATGTATTGTGGAATGGTTTCCCAATCTTTCTTTTGAGTAACTTACAGCTAAATACTTAATTTTCTTTTTCAGGGTTGTTTTTATATTACAGGATTCCACATTGCTCCTTCAGTACAGCATAATAGAAGCAATGTGGCACAGTAGCTATGAACACCAGTCCTGTAACTTATTAACTGTGCGACCTTTAAAAACTTGCTTAGTCTCTCTAAGCCTCCTTACTCACCCCGGTATATGAGGATACAGCAGAAGCTATATCTCAGAGGGTTCTTTTGAGGACCAGATGAATTATCATTAATACTGTTGTGTGCAACATTTAAATTCTCAGCATGTTGCAGACACTGCACTAGGTTATCCAGTTAGATGATTTCATTTAATATTTGCATAGTTCATGCTCTGCCATTTTTGCTGCTCTGCTTCTTTTTGGTTTGTTTAATTTTTTTCGATTACAATTGACATTCAATATTATTAGTTTCAGGTGTACATCAGTGATTAAACAAAGTGATCCCCTGGTAAGTCTAGTATCCATCTGATACCATACATAATTATTATAATATTGACTGTATTCCCTGTGATGTACTTTATATCTTCTATTTTTGTGACCTTTTTTAACTACCAATTTGTACTTCTTATAGTCTCTTCACCTTTTCACTCAGCCCCACAACCTCTCCCATCTAGTGACCATCACCTTATTCACCACATCTGTGAGTTTATTTGTTTTGTTCATTCACTTTTTTTTTTTTAATTTCACATGTAAGTAAAATCATGATATTCGACTTTCTCTGTCAGACTTATTTCACTAAGCAAAATACCCTCTAGGTCCACCATGTTGTTGCAGGTGGCGAGATTTCTTTCATTTTTATGGCTGAGTAATATTCCATTGTGTGTGTGTATATATATATACACCGCCTCTTCTTTACCCATTCAGCTATCAATGGACACTTAATACTGCAATGAACATAGGGATGCACATATCTTTTTGAATTAGTGTTCTGAATTTCTTCAGATGAATACACAGAAGTAGAATTGCTAGGTCATGTAGGTAGTTCTATTTTTAATTTGGGGAGGAAACTCCATACTGTTTTCCATAGTGGCTGCACCAATTTGCAGTCCCAACAGGACATGAAGGTTCCCTTTTCTCTACATCTTTGCCAACACTTGTTTATTTACTGATGATAGCCATTCTGACAGATGTGAAGTGACATCTCATTGTGGCTTTTAATTTGCATTTCCTTGATTATTAATGATGTTGAGCTTCTTTTCACATGTCTATTGGCTATCTGCATGTCCTCTTTGGAGAAATGTCTATCAAGTGCTCTCCCCATTTTTTAAGTGGATTGTTTGTTTTTTGGTTGTATGAGAGCTCCTTATATGTTTTTTGGATATTAACCCCTTATCAGATATATCACTGGCAAATATCTTCTTCCATTCAGTAAGTTATCTTTTCATTTTGTTGATCATTTCTTTTGCTGTGGAGCTTTTTAGTTTGGCATCACCCCATTTGTTTATTTTTAATTTTGCTTCCCTTAACCAAGGAGACATAGCCAAAAAAAATATTAAGAGCAATGTCAAAGTCTACTGCCTATATTTTTTCCTAGGAGTGTTAGGGCTTCAGGCCTTACATTTACGTCTTTCATCCATTTTGAGTTTATTTTTGTATATGGTTTAAGAAAGTGATCCAGTTTCATTTTTTTGCATGTATCTGTCCAGTTTTCCCAACATCATTTAATGAAAAGACTATATATTCTTGTCTCCTTTGTCATAGATTAAATGCCCATATATACATGGGCTTATTTCTGGGCTCTCTATTCTATTCCATGATCTACGTGCCTATTTTTATGCCAGTATCATGCTGTTTTGATTACTATCACCTTGTAGTATAGTTTAATATCAGGCAGCAAGTACGATACCTCCACTTAGTTCTTCTTTCTCAAGATTGCTTTGGCTACTCAGGATCTTTTGTGGTTCCACATACATTTTAGGATTGTTTGCCCTAGTTCTGTGAAAAACGCCATTTGAATTTTGATGGGAATTATATTGAATCTATAGGTTGTTTTGGGTAGTATGAACATTTTAACATTTTAATTCTTCCAATCCACGAGAAAGCAATATCTTTCCACTTATTTTGTCTTCTTCAATTTATTTTATCAATGTCTTATAGTTATCAGGGCATAGGTCTTCCATCTCCTTGATTAAATTTATTGCTAGATATTTTATTCCTTTTGATACAATTGTAAGTAGAATTATTTCTTAATTTCTTGTTATTAGTGTATAGAAATGCAACAGAATTTGTATATTGATTTTATATCCTGCAACTTTATTGAATTCACTTATTAGTTCTAACAGTATTTTGGTGGAGTCTTTAGGGTTTTCTACATATATCATCTGCAATACTGACAGTTTTATTTCTTCCTCTCTTGTTTGGATGCCTTCTATTCCTTTTTCTTGCCTTATTGCTCTCACAAGGACTTCCAATACTATAGCGAATAAGTTGTGAGAGTTGCCATCCTTGTCTTCTCCCTGAACTTAGAGGAAATGGGTTTTCAGCTTTTCACCACTGAATATTAACTATAGGTTTGTCATATATGGTCTTTATTATATTAGGCTTGTTCCCTCTATTCCTACTTTGCTAAGAATTCTTTCATAAATTTGTATTATAAATCAAAAGTATTTGTCAAATGCTTTTTCTGCATCTACTGATATGATCATATGATCTTTATTCTTTATTTTGCTTCTGTTAACATATTTATTGTTTAGTACCATGTTAAGTATTGTCTGTGTTTGTGTGTTTTTCAGTTTTCGTCTTGTAATTGATTTCTAGTTTCATGTCATTGTAATCAGAAAAGATGCTTGATATAATTTAATCTTCTTCAATTTATCAAGACTTGTTTTGTGGCCTAACATATGGTCCATCCTGGAAAATGTTCCATGTGTACTTGAAAAGAATGTATATTCCTCAATTTTCGGCTGAAATGTTCTGAAGATATCTACTAAGTTAATCTAGTCTAACATGTCATTTATGGTTACTGTTTCTCTTTTGGTTTTCTGTCTGGATGAACTATGCCTCGATATCAATGGGGTATTATAGTCACCTACTATAACTGTATTTGTTTTATACATTTAGGTGCTACTACTTTAGGTGCAACAGTTATAGCCTCTTGCTGGATTGATCCCTTTATCATTAGGACATGCCCTTCTTTGTCTCTTGGTTCAGCCTTTGTTTCCAAGTCTATTTTGTCTAATATAAGTACTACTACTCCCACTTTTTTCCATTTCTATTTACATGAAATACCTTTTTCCATACATTTACTTTCACTCTGTATGGGCCTCGATCTGAAGCAGGTCTCTAATAGGGTGTATATGTTTGGGTCTTGTTTATTAATCCATTCAGCCATCCTAAATCTTTTGGTTGGGTGTTGTTTAGCCCATTTACATTTAAAGTAATTATTCATAGGTATGTAGTTATTGACATTTTATTATTTTCTGATTGTTTTTATAGTTCTTTTCTGTTCCTTTTTTATTCTCTTGCTCTCTTCTACATTGATGAATTTCTATAGTGTGTTTGGATTCCTTTCTCTTTATTGCTTGTATATCTCTTATAGATTTTTGGTTTGAGATTATGATGTGCTTTGTATATACCAAGCTATATTTATAGCAGTCCATTTTAATGTGATGGTCGCTTATGTCTAAATACATTCTAAAATCACAAGAATTTTTACTCACCACCCCAGTTATGTTTTTGTCATTATTTTTACTTCTTTTGGTGTGTGTCTGTTTGTGTCTATCCCTTAATTTATTGTTGTAATTACACATAATTAGGACCCTTTGTGTTTATTGGAAGTTTTGTTTTTCTTCACATCTAAGGCTTATAAAAAGATGACAATAACACAGAAAGTAGCTAAGACTGATAAAAATAAGTAAAGCAAGTTATAAAAAAAATTACAGCATTTCGGACAGCAATTTTGTAATATGCACTAATATTCACCTCAAAATTTCAATCCCTTCTTCTCTTCTATAAGGCTATCATGGAGTACCAAACATGCAAGAGTATTCACTGCCTGTATGACTCAGATTGGATACAACCTAAATGCCCATCAATGGAAAAATGGTTACAGTACATCTATAATTAAGAATAACAGATAAAAAAAAATTTATTCTAAGAAAAAAAATTTTTAAGAAAAAAAAGAATACCTGATAACAGTTAAAGAGTGAGGTAGATCCACATATACTGAGATGCAAAGAATTTAAGTCATAGTATTAGGTGAAAAAAAAATTACAAAAAATATGTATGGTATAATGTTATGTAGGGAAAAACTCCACAAAACAAATTTTTATATGTATAGGGGAAAGCACATCAAATCTATATTAGCTCTTATACTGGAGAGGGGAGTGTTGGGTATAGAAAAGTGGTTGTAAGAACTCTTGTTTTGTCTGATCTTTTGCATTTTTACATAAAAATAATGCACTCACATATTACTTGAATGGTTTTTGAAAAATAAAAAAAAATGAAAGCATTATAAATACAGAGAAGCAATCAATGTACCTAGACAAATAAAAACTTTCTGTGTTGGAAAAAACAATCAAAATATTTACATATGTAAAAGTTGAAGATGTCTCGATGCACAAAAAAAATTACCAATATGTAAAAAGTAATTATTAGAAATATTCATTTTGATCATTTCTTTGTTTTGGCCAATCTATCTTACATTGTGCTATGTTCTATGTTAGTTTTTTTTAACGTAATGATTCACTTAAGCTTCACAAAAATTTACAGTCTTTGTTACAAAGCTCATTCTACAGAGGACAAAACTGAAAGAGAGTAAAAGAACGTATGTGAGGTTAGTAGACCTGAGTCCATAGCCATCTGTGCAAATTCGTAGCCCAAAGATTTCTGCTGTACCACATGACTCCTCCTCCTCATTGCTTTTATTTTAATAAAAAACAGTAATTATAACTTACTGAATCAAAGTCATAAGATTTTTCTCCAAAAAGCCTGTTGGCAGTTCTAAGCAAGTACTGTGTGCCAGTCCTGTTGATTTTGCTGAGAAGTGACTGGAAACTCTGGTGGACATCTTCACCCCCACCACCACTTTTACTTAAAGAAAGTGCCTGAAATCAAAAACAGAATAAAAGTGTACAATTTCAGTATGCTCTGACTACAGGAAATGGATGCAACACTAAATCACAGCCTAAGAACTGTACAGATCCTCACTACAGCTTAAAAGATTTATCCATTTAAAGACAAACTGTGTCTTGACAGCCATCCTATAATACTTCCTTCAGGGAGTCAGAGTCCTGACGGCACTGAAAATGAAATGTCCCTTTGTAAATCTAGATTCTAGTGCTCACTACTTCTAGTCTGTCTGAAAAGAAGGCTGCCAACCAGGCCTCCCATCTCTGTAAACACAAGCCATTCCTGATCCTGAAAGGTGCAGTTTCTCCCCTCATCCTCGAGTCTAGGCTGTCCCTGTGACTTGCTCTGACCGAGAGAACATAAGAGAAGTGACACCGTTCCAGTCCTACGCCTTAAAAGGCCAGGCTGCTCCACAGCCACCATGATATAAGCAAGTGCACGCTGTCCTGTGGAGGCCATGTGGAAAGGCCTGAAGGGCAGCATCACATGGGAAAAGCTCCTTGTAGAATGGCAGCCAACAGCCAGTACCAAGGTTCCAGATATGTGATAGAGGCCTTTCTTGGCTCATGAGTGATCTCAGCTGACACAATGCAATCAACCACAAAATCTGAAAAATAATCACAGGACTCAACCTAGACCTTGTAACTTTATATCTACTCACAAACTCGCCACCACCAACGGGTGGTAAAATCACTCATTCTCCTGACTAGATGGCACCACTCCACCCCTAACAGACCATAGGCGCTCACCCCAGGGTACTTGAACAGGGTTTCCTGGCCACGCTCCACCCACACCCCTGCAACACTAGCAGTGTTATCTGTCAAGAGCAAGTTCTTTGGGATTTGAAACATGAGGGACCAGCTCAACTGACAAATTATAGCATAACATTGCCCAGAAGTGGCTTCAGGTACTTACCTGGGCCATCTGGGCTGCAGTGTTTCCCTTTGCCCCCATGAAGACCATGGCCAGGGCAGAGGAGATGCTCACGGGTGATAAAAACACATTTCTCGAGTTGTCTTCACCGAGCTTTTTCAAAAGATTTAAGGCAAAGGTGCCATTTGCTTCTGACAGAGTATCCATAATGGCAAGTCTGAAATAATAGATTTAAAATAAGTATCAAATGAGTCTATGCTACCCTGAACAAGCCCGATCTCTTCTGATCTCATAAGCTAAGCAGGGTCGGGTCTGGTTAGTACTTGGATGGGAGGCCACCTAGGAAGACCAGGTGCTATAGGCGCAAAAAAAAAAAAAAAATCAGTATCACATACATATAGGATTACACACGTCAACTGCATTTCACTCCGTTATTAATAGCACTGAGACAAACTGAAGTTATGTTTATAATGTAATCCTGTTTTACGAGGGAAAAAAAGTAGGAGGACTTGTTATCTGTATATTTGTCTGTGAGCCCAGAGAAGGTGTAGGAGGGTACATACTCACCCAGTTCACTCTAGTTACTTCGTGGAAAGTAGGATTAAGAAAGGAGTTATTGACTTTTGGTTCTGTATTGTTTGGTGTGTTGTATGAGCTTGCATGTATTATTTTAGAATTTAAAAATCATTCATAATGATAAATCCAATGACAACGTTACACAAGAAAAGATAGTTGAATTTTTTTATAATGTAGGAAATAGGAAGGCCTGAAGTCTTAAGATAAAAGAGAAACCACATGTATGAAAATCTTAAGAACAAGCACTCTTGACCCTCAGTTCTCCTAGAAAACCTATATATGTGTCAAAGCCCAAATCTAAGGTCATGTGCCCCAGGACCTCCTGCTACCTGCAGGCCCAGGCTCTCCTTCCCTTTGTTCAGCATTTCGCTGCTATAGGGCAGTGGATAAAGGTTCATGCCCACCTCCAGATTCAGGGATCAGGCTGCATAGGTGATGAGCCCCTGACATGCAGGGCATCCGGCAGTGGCCTCAGAGGTCCAGGCAGGGTCTGGAACAGAAATACTTCCGGGTACCTGGGGATGGTGTGGGGCCGCAGTCCTTGACCTTTCTGGCACAAGGAACCAGTGCTCTATGAGAATCTAATGTCTGATTATCTGAAGGGGAGCTGAGACGGTGATGCTCGCATGGGCAGCAGCTGCAAATACAAATGAAGCTTTGCTAGCTCGCTGGCCTGCTGCTCACCACGCGTGCTGTGCAGCCTGGTTCCCAAGAGGCCATGGACCAGTACCAGTCCACGGCCCAGGGATTGAAGAACCCTGGTGTGGGGTACAGGAGTCTTCCAGGTAGATAAAGCGTGACAGGTCTTCAGTGAGACCTATCATCATCTCCCCATTTTACAAAGGGGAACCTGAAGTTCACCAAAGTGAAGTGATATATCCAAGAATTGAATGAAAAATTTTAACTTCCATGGCTGAAAGTCGTTTTTGTTTTTGTTTTTGTTTGTTTTGTTTTTTGTTTTGTTTTGTTTTGGCAATTGTTTGTTTGTTTGTTTGTTAAAGGGCTTATTAGGCCATTGCTAGCAAGAAATACTAGGTCCTGGGGGCATGAAGTCTGAACCACTAGGTGAAAAGACAACATGTTTACCATCCTGGAGTTATTGAACATGTTTTTGTTTTTGTTTTTTTGTTGTTGTTGAGTGTTTCTACACATCAAGTAGGGTGGGGTAGAGAGATGTAAACTATTGTGAAAGAAATCTACGTTAGCTATAGGCCAGCTATGGGATAGGTGCAGAGTCGCAAAGAAGTATCTGCTCCTGCAGATTGATTACCTATGAAGTTCTCATATAAATAAGTGGAGGCTTCTCGGGTTTGACGGTGCCTGGCTATTCTCTCTTTTGGATAAGTGTAGAAATAGCCACCTGGAAATCAGTCCTAAATTCCAAAAGATTCAAGGATGTGAGCATTTTTGTCAGATCTGGCCCACAGCTGTCAGCAGGCCCTCTCTTTCTCTCACGCTATGGCTGCTGTAATTTTAATTTAGAACATCTCAGAATTTTTCTTATCACAAGCTAAGGAGAAGACAGGCTGAACTCGGGGCCAGTGTCTTCCCTGTCTTTGGACTGCTAGCTGCTGCTCAAGTCATCACTTGAGGAAGAGCCTGAAGGGTTCCTACAAAAGAATCAGGTGAGAGGACAAGAGGCAGTGAAGGGTTCAGTCAGTCAGGGAGCTGCAGGTACAGCAGAGCTGGCCCAGGGGGAGGTGACTCTGTAGACAGCATCGCCATTTACAAAACATTTACCAAACTCATACTTCCTCAGCTGGGGATTGGAGAAATGACTCATCTGAGCAGAGGGGGATCCTACAGAACAAGGAATGGGGGAAGCAAGAGCAGTTTGTTTTCATGGAGTGAAGGGAGAGGGCAGAATACATCTAACTGAAAGACCTGTGAGAATTAACGCATTCTTCCCCAGCAAGCCTTTACATTTATAACTGTGATCAGCTGAATAAGGACCCCAAGCTATAGAGTGAAACAAAGTTTTGCCACCCTGAAGCTACCTCCTGGGATATTAATTTTAAGTTGGTTGTTAAGAAACAAAAGACTCAGAAAGAACCTGTGACCCTTCCCTTTCCTGCCTTAGAGTTTCAGATGGAAAGGCATGCTTCATAAAAGAAATTAGGATGTTTGCCTTAGCCTAATTTGAATTAAGTATGGTAGATATGGGGGTGCCAAGCAGGGCCCTGGTAGCTAGATCACCCATCCCACTGAAGCAAAAACTGGTCTGCCATGTATGTTCCATTCTTCCTCAATTACCTGTAAATCATTTCTGAAATCTAAAATCCCATTTCCCCACTGGCACACCTTTTCTCCTTTGTCCAAAATAACATATATATCCAATTTTGCCTCACCATCTCTGGAATTTTCAAGCTTATGTAAATTCCCCATGCACACATATTAAAATTTGATTTTCTCTTGTTAATCTGTCTCTGTTAATTTGATTATTAGATCAGCTAGAAAAATTTAGAAGTGGAAGGAAAATATTTTGTTTTTGCCCCCAAAGCAGAACAAAGTCCCTAAAGATGCCCCTCTCCCTGCATACTGCCTGGAACCTGTAATTAATTGTTCCTTAATATGGCAATAGAGATTCTGAAGATGTGATTAAATTAAGGATCTTGAGATGCAGAGATTATTATTGAAATCATTCAATGTGGTCCCTGAATGTAATCACATGGACCCTTATAAGAGGGAGGCAGTGGGAGATCTGACCAAAGAAAGCAGAGTGAGGGCTGAAGCAGGGTGCTATTTAGCTGGCTTGGAAACTAGAGGAAAGGAGGACAACCAAGAAATGAAAGGAATGCAGCCCTTCCAACACCTAGATTTCACTCAGTGAAACCTACCTTCTCACCTCGATAACTGTGAGACAATAAATGCACTGTTTGTGTTAGTTTGTTACAAGAGCCATAGGGAACTATACAATAACTAATATACCTGATACATTTTGTTTACTCTTCTTGTTTAAACATTTTGTTTTCAAGTTTTTCTTTATTCATTGTAGAGAAGACTCCTGGTACTGGGCACACCTGTTTTGCTGAGACTTCTCATGCATCTTATTACTAATTTTTAATGAAAGTACAATGAAACATATACCTTACTAAAATGCTTCTGAATGTAACTAATTCTTTGATAATACAAACATAATTTCAGGATTTTGCAGAGCTTTGGGAACATCAATATAAATTAAAGTAGTCATTATATAAAACTGATGCAAAATTATACATATTTTTGGTTATTTGGAATTTATATAAGCAAAAACTGCCCAGTTATCAATTTTAAGGGCAATGACTAGTAAAACAGGACACTTCTGAATTAAGAATTGGAAAAAGAAGATATCCCAATACAGTAAAAACGTCTTGAGCATTCCTTATACCATCATTGTTAAGATTCAGACAAGAGTCTGTGAACCCCACCCACAGCTGCTTGTCACCACCCCCACACTAATCTTTTCTTGCCTGGGGACAGGTATACCTCTGGCTTTGGCTCCAAGAAGGCTCAACACACACACAGAGGCTGCTAGGCTACATGACCCCTCGGCCCTTAGGTGAGTTGAGAAAGCACAGAAGTTTAGAGCCCTCTGCATATCAGGTTTGTTGCAAATTCAAGTGGCCAAGGAAAGATCTCACATGCCCCCTCCCTACTGCATCCAAGACTCTATTTTATCATCGCACACATTTTCCCCTCAAATGCAGGAGTATTAATTCAAATGGAAGTGCCAATCTAAGAAAGGCCATTAATAAAGCACTATGTCTCTGGTACTGTCCCTAACGAATTTCTTTTGGACTATTTTGTACGCTGACCTTTCTGTCACTGATATCAAAAAGGCGTGCTCGCCCTCCCTCTCCCACCAGGTAAGCACTAGCCTGGCAAGCCCTCAGCACTCTACTGGGGCTGAGGAGAAATCAGTACACATGTATTTCTTTGTGTCAAGGGAATTTAAAGTCGGAAAAACAATAGTTCCTCAATATAAGGCAGCTTCAGTCTTTTCAAAAATACTGAATTGAGAAAAACAAACCAAGACATTCAGAGGAAAAGGCCTGAGTCAGGAGGGAGGCGGACTTTACAGTCCCAGCTCTAAAACCCTAAATAAATTACTTGATTTCTGTTCCCTGTATGAGAAAGCAGATGTATCAGATAATCTGTGTTTCCTTCCATCTTTAATATCTAATAATTCACATTAATAAAGAAAGAAAAGCAAAAATGTAGCTAAATATTCAAAGCTCAGAAGTCAGTAATAGCATTACATTTCTCAGTTGAAAATGACTGCTGATAGCCATTAAAGCTAAAATTACATTCATGACCTATAAAAATTGTTAAATAAAAAGAAACAATAAATCAACAATGCCTTGGAAGTTTATCCCAGATATTCAGGATATTCCTATTATCCTGTACTTCTGTGGATAAAAAAAAAGGGGGGGGGGCACAGACAAAAACCTTACAAGCTCAAGGGAAGGCCAGCCTGGTGGGTCCTAGAAACTCAAGAGGCCAAAATTAACAACAAAGGATGGTCAGAACATAAAAATTCCTAACCAAAAGCAGGTCATGACTGGGCCTATAGTTTTCTTGACAAGTCAATCTATTCTCTTTTTGCATCTAAGATAATACAGCCTTGGAATGTCAGAGTAATTCTCTCTTTTTTAGACCCCTGAGTGCACAGCCCAATGCAATAGCACAATCTCTCATTGTTATTTTGTTCCTCACATACTATCTCTATGTGCTGCTATTAAGATGGGACTTGTAACATTCTTTTAGCAGGAAATGAAAAGGGAAATCTCTTGCATAGTTAATCTTTTTAGGAAACCTAGTTAAGTTTTCTTCCCTTCTTTCTTTGGAAAAAGGCCCCCTCCCTCAAATCCTGATAATTGCCCTGGTGACTCAGATCCCCTGGCTATTGATAAGGGTCATCAGCCCATTGTTAAGCAGAAATGGTGTTAGGTCAGACAGATCCCCTAGAGTCTGGGGCAGGGAGACTTTAAGCCAAAGGTCTTTCTTTTTACTCTTTATGAAATATATTAACCAAGCCTATTTCCCTTTTCTCACTTAATAGGCAAATCAATCATAGAAATTAATAGATGTATTATTTAAATGACGAATTTGTATCTCCTTTCCTTGTCTAGAAACTGAGGTGACACTTCAGCAGGAAACCCAAGACCCCACCCTGATTGAGGCAGAAAGGGAAAGAGCTCCATGAAACCCCTGTAGGCAGGGACTACAGCCCTTCTCAGCAGGAAGCAAATACGGAAGAAGAGACCTCTCATCCCTCAACATCCATACTAATAATAAGGGGGTTCATGGCTCTTAGAAAAGAGGTAGGCAGGAAAGTTAGTTAGGGGGTTTGGGGTCTGCCTGCAAAGACACTGAGGTCATCCTATCTTAGAAGGGGTTCTCTCCCTAATCTGCCCACAATTAAGGCACAAGGCATTTTTTTTTTTTTAACTCACACAAAGAAATCCGTAGGCAGAGATTTAGGTACCATTTTAAGCCAGTCACTCACACCCACGCAATGAAGACCCCAATGACCTTCAACTCACCTGAGTCTCAGTATACCATCATTATAATATGATGCATATGCCCAGAAGTTCATTAATATCATAACAGACAGAATTCTGGGAACAAACATGCACAGAAGGCAAAATGATGAATTGCTGAGTCCTGTCAATCTTAGTTGTCAATCAAGGAAGCCCACCCCTCTTAGAAAAGTACCACCCACAGCAAAAAGGGATAAAACCCCTGAAGTCTTTGTTACCAGGCCTTCTGAGCCACGTTTCTCTTGCTCAAGGCCCGCTTCCACATCTGGAAGTGTACTATCCTTTCTAATATTTTTTCTTTCCTGCTGTATTTCGGTGTCTTGCTCAATTCTTCGTTCAAGACATCAAGAACCTGGACAACAAGCCGGGAGAGGACCCCACTCTCTGGTAACACTATAAGTGTTCATTATTAACTCTCCTGTACCCACCAATGTTAAGTATGTGTCTCTCTGTTTTACTGTTATCCAGTCCCATAGACTCCGCCACTTTGCTTTCTTCCACTACCACCAACGGATTTTATGTAACCCTCCTTTTGTCTCCTCTTTTGATATGTATAACAAAATAAGCTGCAGAACTGCCATTCTCAAGATCATGTTCTCAATCTGTTGAAATTTCACTTCCTGGCAATTGTCATCTGTTTGGCTCAGATAAACTCATTGAAATTATCTACAGATTTGAATGTGTCTTACATTGACACTTCTTTTATCTACTTTAGCAGTCATCGACATCATTGATAAAATATTAGAAGCAGTTCCTCTGTTCCCCAAACAGGAACATGATACAGACATCTGTTATCTGATACATGTATAACTTAGTTTTGATAGTTCTGGCCAAGGCAAATACAATTCATGAAACGTAATGAGAAGGAAATTGATCAGAAATAAAACAAAATAAGAATTAGCAAACTATGTGATGGCCAGAATCAATGAAACACTCTTAAAAGGGATAAGAGAATGAAGTAAAATGAGCTCCAAACTCCTAAAGGAGTTTCTCCTCCCCTCCAGGATGCAGCCCTGGAATGTCTCCCTGTTTTGATTTCAAGCATGAGACCCTAGCAAGAGAAACAAACCAAGGCCAGGAGACAAGACAGATGGCCTGAGGCCACCTCCTCCCGTCCAGGTGGCATGGAAAACAAGCCAAGACCCAGAGGCAGGCTGAATAGCCTTGGACACCTCTCACCCACAAGAAAACAAAAGCCCATAATTCAGACAGCTCAGAGCAGAGACTGTCTCTCTGAGCTGCCTGCACTTTTCTCTTAAGTGTGTACTTTCACTTTAATAAAATTTGTGCTTTCTTGCTTGCTGTCTGTCATGTCCTTGAATTCTTTCTCATGGCATAAGACAAGAACCTGGTGACCAGCTCCAGAGTCAAGATCCCTCTTTGGACTCCCATCCTGTCAAGCTCTCTGGCAATACAAAGAGTTGATAAGAAAAACAGACCCCAGTAGAAATATGTACAGAAGATGATTAGCAGATTTACATTTTAAAAAGATAATGAAAAACAATAATAATTACATTAAAAAGTTTTAACTTCAGAAAGAAAGTAAAAATATCATTTTTTGAGTATGTACTATGTACTATGTTAGTTAGCACTTTTCCTAGAAGTTTCTTGCAACCTTATGTCAGGCTGAGAATGTCAGCATCTGACAAGCAAAGAAATCCAGTCTTAGTTCTTTTAAAGTATCCTGCCCTTGCACATCACAGGGCTACAAGTTGCAAAGCGAAGGTTAGAAACCAGGTCTGTGTGGCTATGGAGTTTAATCTCTCAATCTCTATGGCACACAGCCTTCCAAAAAAAGAAAATGGAGAGATGGAGCAAATTAAATATACTTTTTTTAAAATATGAACCTTGAAAGCTCAAAAACCATTAAATTCCAATACTGAAAAAGTTAAAAAAAATCCTTTCTTATACCATGCAAATGATGCTGTAAATTTGTATACCAATATTTCCCAAGTGCGATTTAGAATTATGTAAAAAAATAAAAGCAAAAGGAAGAAATTGCTAAGAAAACATTCATACCATCTGAATCAAAAATTCCACACTAGGAATTTCACTAACGGGTAAAACTCAGGTACTAATAAAAATATTAAACACAAAAACAACTATTAAATACTTCATCTGCTTCCAAAAAAAATCTTTAAATACCCAATAACAGAGAACACTTAGATTCTGTCACATACATGATGGTAAAATAGGGAGGAGGAATGAGAACTAAATGTTAAATCAAGCTACATTTAGAGACTGCCATATGCTGATCAAAACTATGGCCAGACCACAAAAAAAAATCTACAGAACAAAGGAAGATTCCTTCTGGAATTACTAACAAACCATTTACCCCTACCATGAAGGGATAACAGTTTTCACGTCATAGTCATATTTAAACTACACAAAATAAACTCAACCATTCATTCCCTATGGCCAAAACCATGAGGAACCTATAGAACAAAGGCCAAGACTGCGAGCATGCCTTTCATGCTGCATATCCATGGATACATACCCATACCATCAAAGGAAAAAGTAAACAAAGTCTTTAAACTGTAGTTCACAGAAACTAAGGACATATGAACTGAATTACCTGAACACTCGGGGTCTTTTTATCTGTCTCTCAGTCTTTCTCAGCTCTCTTATTTCTGTCTTTGAGAGGAGACCATGCTATGTCTGGGGAGCATTACCCTTTTCTAATAAACTTTCCTTTATTTCTAACACTGGCATGAGCTTGAATTCTTTTTTGTGTGCATTCAAGAACCCTCACCAACTCTCTTGGTGCAAGACTTGAATCCCTACTCCAGGGGATTCTCCCTGTCCTGCATAAATAGGATATTAGTGTAGAGATATTAATTTTTAACATCATATTCATGTGGGAATATATAAATTAAGTGAAAAATAAAATATAAAACTATAAATACCATTTTTTAAATATTATCTATGTAAATTAGGAAGAAAAGTACATGTGAGCATAATTTATAGACAGGAAGGAAATACTGTACACCAAATGTTTCTGGGTTATGGATAATTTTCATGTTTTTTATATTTTTCTGCATTTTCACATTTTCTATAACATGCCTAATTATATTCAGGGGGAATGGTTAATTTTCTTTTTGTGAAATTAACATACATGTACTTACTTTAAAAATCAGTGTTAAAAAAGACGACAGACTTTAACCCACTGGCCCTGCCCTTTCTCCATACACGGTTTTCTTTATAACTTGAAATATTTTCTTTCATTTAACACTGATATTCTTTATGTTAACGTTGCCTCTCCATCGCCCCCCACCGCCATTTTTCGTCTTCTATGTCCCTATAGCAACCTTTCCTCAAATGTCCTACATGTTAGTCAAAGACTTTAAGTAATTTTTTCACATGCTCAGATATAAGGAACAATCTATCAGCTCCCTTTTCCTCCTCAGTCTCTCACTCTGCTGGTGAATGCAGGGTTTTCATTCCCAAAGAGAAATTTTCACAGATAGGAAACAACATTCCCAACTAAAACACTTTAATTAATAGTCGATTAATTGTCAGTCTGGTAAAAAAAATAAAAATAAAAAATTCCCAAACAAATCATACTACACAACAAAGAAATTATTTTTTTAAATTTAAGCATTGGCTACATATTTTAATAGGTCAGATTTGTTAATACTTTAAATACCTCTTAAAGCAAACATACAAATTTCACAACCAAACATGAGTAAACATTTAAACTTCTATAAACCTAGTAAATCAAGACTTAACAAATTCAGTAAACTAGAATCAACTGAGACCTTCAAACTTGTTTAAAAATACACAAAAGTGCAATGGTTACAAACACTTATTTCTACACCTATACTTAAGTTTAACACAAAAGTATTAATACCATGGGTTTAATTTATTTTATTTTTGTTATATCTTTTTATACTTCTCATAAAGTGTTATTAATGCTTATTTTAGTGGTTCATTGAACTGAATTAATCTTAAGGGACCATCACCTTTCTCTGCCCAGGCTGCCTAGTTCCTTCCTGGTCATGCCAAATGCTTCTCCACCCCAGTGCTCATTCTTTGATAGCAAAGCACATTCAGTAGGTTAAGGGGGTTTTGAGCTTCAGTTCCTCTTCATAGGGATTTCACAAGGGCTCTGCCAAATATCAAATTTCAGTTTCTTAGAACGTGGCATCTTTCCTTAAAATGAAGTATTATTTGATTTTTTCTGTCTGGGTTTCATAACCCAGAGTTCTCTCCTATAATTTGGCTATAAGTCCTTTAGTTTGTATAACTATTGCGCTTGTTAATTTAGGAAACTGGTATAACCAAACTTTTTACATAGCAATCATAGAAGGACCACCACACAGCATTTCCTGAAATATCAGTGAAATTATTTTGTGCCTTTTTAAACCTTTTATCTTGTTTGCCTTACCTTAACTTATTAGTGAACTCATGGCTTTTTACAAACAGTACATTTAAATTAGCTAACGTTTGTTTCTTCTTTGGTTCTCAGATTGCCATAACTGGGCTGGTGGGGTTCTCTTTAAATTGGTTCCTTTATCTTGAGACGTTGCTCTCAAACATCTTTGCTTTACAGAAACAGCAAAGTCTTACAAACTCGTTTTGAAATTGTTTCCAGTCCAAAGACATCCGGTATCAACCCCTATCCATTTCTTTTAATGGAAGTACAAGATCTAAATCCTCAAGGAATCTGAGTTTTGGTGTTTTGGAGCCACACTGGTGACAAAGCGGAATAGAGGTTCCCTTTCAAGTCCCCAACAGCAAGTCCCATGCTGTTGAGGCAGACCAAAGTTTTGTCACTCTACAATATGCCTTTGAAGATACTGATTTTAAATTAAGCTGGTTATGAAGAAAAAGCCTCAGAAAGATCATTGACCCACCCCCCGTTACCTGCCTGAAGAAATTCAGATATAAAAACCTGCTTAAAGGAAAGGAACATCACCTTAAGTATCATATTATAAACTAAAAGTGGCAGAAGGAAAGAAATCTAGCAAAGCAAGATTTGTTTGTTGGACTCCCCTTCCTGCTCCATCGTTTCTGGGTGGCCCAGCAAGAATTTGCTTTCCACAAGTTTACTCTTTCTCACCTACCTTTAAATTGCCAACTTTCCCTTTGAAATCCCTGCCTCCTTCTATTTTGTCCAGAGTGGAATATAAACCTCAACGGCCCAATGCATCCTCGGATTTCATAAAGAGCCATTAAAAAAACTATTCACAAGCATAAAAACTGGGCATTAAGTTTTATTAATGAACAGTTTTATATATGTCTATGCACATGGGTATATATAAAACAAGTTCAACAAATCTACCACTTTTTCTCTATATAGGTTAATATTCTTAATTGATTTTATTCAACTAATCAAATCTTAAATTTTTTTTAAGATGTCGCTTTTTAATTGTGCCTCTGGCCTTCTTGGATTAAAGATGCCTTAATTTCTCACAAAATTTAACCACTTAAAAGATTGGTTTAATGGAGACCTGGGTTCCTGCTTTGTCGCTACCGTGGTTTTCTGTGGCACTGTGTATGTGTGTGTGTATTTAACTTCTCTGAGCAGCAGTTATCTAATATGTAAACATGAGATGATTCCTTCTACTTTATAGGTTTACTATAAGCATTAAACTAATGCCTAGAACACAGTGGGTATTCAATAAATGGTGGTTAGAATTACACATTATTTTCTTTCTTCTGATGTCTAGGACTAATATCAGGTCCTTCAAACTTGAAAATGTAAGGTGTATGGTCTTCCCTGGGTGGTACAACATATGCTTGGTGTGATATAAGGTGTTCTTAGTATAAACAGAAAAGAAGGGTGATTGCATTTATTTTAATTTCACTGTACTGTTACTAGGTGGAGTTAACTTTAATAAACTGAATTGTAATAAAATGCCTTGGATTGGAACTGGCCTCATATAATTTTAAATACTTAGTATACAGGGCCCCAAGTAGTACTAAAATTGGCATTAGTGAAGAATGCAATTACTCAAGGAGTTGTAACGAACCACTGGGTCACACCCCATAATAAAGATAAAGGCAGTCATTCAGGTCACAGTGTACATTACTCAGCCCCAGTAATAAAACACTGCAGGACCTTAATCCAAAGGTTTCTTTTCACATCATCTCACCACAACAGTCCTAAACCACACCAGGAGAAAGCTGGCAGCCTTGGGTACATATTCCCATCAGGTACAGCTGGGCCCAAGCTGCAAAAGTCCCTGACTCATCTTCCGCCTAGTATCTGAATATTCCTAGGGGCATCTGAATATTTATTTTCTACACCTCTCATTTCCAAAACTGAGCTTTGGGAGTCGAGAAGTAGAAAGTAACTTAACAGCTAGTTTCTTCTAGCATCACAAACCCCAAATATGTTCAAAATTTTCCGTACGTGTTCTTAGTCCTGAAGACCCCAAATCTTGTAATATTTTGCCTGCAGTGATTTTAATGATTAGTAATAATAATAATAATAATAATAATAATAATAATAGAGAGAAGTAACACGACCTGGAATAGTCCTCACTTTTACTTTCGCAGGCCTGAATGGCCTCGAAAGTGTGGAATTTGCCAAGCTCCTGAGTACAAGCAACACAGCACGGTGGGCAGGAAAACCAGGCGCCGTGAGGCCGGGAGTAGGCTGCCTTCGGCACCGACCCCTCAACCTCTCTCAGGCTTCCAGTCTCCCCGCCCTCCTCCCCCTCCGGGTTCCCAACGACCGGCACCGGCTGCGCGCGCCCCTGGCTTCTGCTTCTTCTATGGTCCAGGGGCGAACGAGGTCACCTGTGGCCCAGGTATGGACGGGCGTCACCAGTGGCCCAGGGGTGGGCAGGGATCACCTGTGGCCCAGGGGCCCCGCGCAGCATTCGGGGAGGCTTGGCGCCGGCCCCATGCCCGCCGGCCGCCTCCCGTGCAGTCGCGGGGCTGTGCGCGTCTCGGGTCTGAACGATCCTTGGTGGCATCGGCCGGGCCCGCCGCCCTGCACAGCACACAGGGTGGCGTCACCGTCTACCGGAGCCGCTGGGCTCGTAAGAGAACAAGAGTCGAAAGGCACCCTCCACCCCACCCCATCCCATCCCAGGACGGCCCCGCGCAGCCTGGCTGCCCCTCCCTGCCTCACCGGCGTTTGCCTCTCCTCGGGGCCTGTCCCACACCCGACACCTACCGCAGAGCGTAGGCGATGCGGCGGGGGTGAGCAAAGCAGCCGCAGAAGATGTCGGAGGCGCTCTGGGCCTGAAATATCAGCGAGGCGGGAGACGGGAGGAGTCCCGGGAAGCGAGCCAGCGCACCGCCCACCGCCAGAGCCCCGGGCCTCTCTCTGTCATCTGGGTCAGGGAGGAGGGCGGTGCAGGGAGGAGAGCCGGCGTGCGGCAGGTGCTCTTAGATTGCAAAGCAGGAGCCGGGAGGAGCCGCGCGTCCTTTCTGGTCCTAGCTGCAGTCACTTAGTCCACGGGGCCGCCAGAGAGGCGAACCAAACCAAGGCCTGAACCTCTCGAGATTTTCAATTAGGAGGCGACAGTGCGAGGGCCCATCAGCATGTTACTGTGTATGGCTTTGTAAAATCTGTGAATTATGTCCTCAGTGACCAGCAAAGTGCAGCTCCTGGCATATGGACTTAAATCATGGATAGTGCGGCACAAATGAAAAATGAACAAAGCCTAGGAGCCCTAGTCCTCTTCTGGCCCGTTAAATTAGTCTCCAGACAAATTATGCAAACGTGTAAGAAATCCTGACTTACCCTTGAGACTCATATCTTGGGGGCTCCTATAGTTCAAAATTAAATTTGGTTTTCTCCTGTTAATCTGTCCTGTCAATTTGATTATTAGATCAGCGGGAGAACCTGCCAAAAGCAATCAGGCAATTGAGGTTTATTGCCATCCCCAGCTAAGGAACAGGATAGAGGCCTGGGGCTTCACAGAGGAGGAGGGCAATTCTCAGGCAGACAAGAAGAGCAAATGTTGGGTAATCAGATGGTGGCCCTGCCATGCAGGTAAGTCTTTGGGATAAAAAAGTGTGACCTTTCGTAATTGCTCTCTTTTGGGCCAGGTCCTTTATTTAAATTATTTTAAGCAGTTAAGGGAGAGGGGAAAGGTTTTCCTGAATCTTCAGGGTTTCTATTGCCTTCAGCTCAAAATATTCCACATGTCAAAGTGGCACATTTTGGAGTGGCATATTTTGCTCCTTTTCAGATCATATTAAATTTACCTTGTGGTGAATTAACATTTGTATATTGATTTAGTTGTCCTATCCAAGAACATGCTGCATCTCTCTTTGCTCAAATATTTTTTATTTTTCAGGAATGTTTTACAGGTTTCTTCATATAATATTTGCATGTTGTGTGCTATTCCTAGTTATTTTATTTTTCTGTTGCTACTATAGGTAAACACTTCTTTTCCATTATATTTTGCTAACTTTTTTTTTGTATATGAGAAAATTGTTTTCCTGTGTTATCTTTATAGCCTGGTGCCTTACTGAATTTTCTCACTATTTGTTTTTGTTTCTTTCATTGATTCTTTTGAGTCTTACAGTTATATTTTATCACTGGGAATAGAAATAGTTGTACTTCTTCCTCCAATTTTCATGCCCCTTATCTCTTTTCTGATTGCATTGGCTAATACCTCCAACAGAGTAAATTACTTAATTAGTTGTGTTGCTAGAATTCTTTAATTAAAGACCCCTGGCAAACCAGTCTCTAGAGCCAAGGGGATAAAGATCCAGAGGTTATCATCTCACCATCACTTAGAGCTCTTTGTGTTTTTTTTTTTTATCTTCTCTTCCTCATTTTTATTGTTTAGTTATTAAGTATACTTTTGGTGTTAATTCCCTGATGGAAAGTGTCATTCTCTCTGGACCCAAGGACACAGAGAGAGGATAGAGAGGCCAGCAGGGATGAATCAAGAAAATGTTGCAGCTCCTCTGAACTCAATTTTCCTCAAGGCTTTTTCAATGTTAGAGTCTTCGCTTACAAAGTGTCCAGACATAATTGTCTTGGAAGCTGAGTTTAGGGGTCCTTTAAGCTATTTCAATCCAAAATGATGGCTGGAGGAGGAGAGGGTAGTGCCACCATCAGAGAGCAGTAAAAACTGGAAGGCAATAGTACTCCGGTTCATTTGAAAAAGGCCACACAATTGTTGCTCAGTAGTTGGTGATTCATTGGTGTCTCATATTTAGAAAATTCACTTCAAAAATAGCAATGAGGTCAACAAAAGTATCTATCTCCAGAGAATGTCTTTTTCTACACAATTCCAGTTCAATTGGTCCCTGCTACTAAGCCTCTCTGAGAACATACGGCTCTCACTCATCAATAACATGGCAATTTTCTTTTCCCAAACTTCCCTGAATGGGGACTGGTTCATTTTTGGTTTCAAAGGACTGTGAAAAATAATATAAAACAAAGCAACTTTAAAATAAAGTCAGAGCTGCCATCTGAAGGGAACCAAAATTTTGCCACTCTGAAGCTGCTTTTGAGATATTGATTTTGTTACTGAAGCAAAGGGATCCATCTGCCTGAACCCATCTAAGTCTGATGAGATACATACAGCAAAGGAAGTAAAGGTTTATTTTAAAGAGTTGCAAGTCCCAGAGACACAGGTGAGCCACCACTCAAAGACCTGCAAACTCATTCCATCCCCTGCGCCCCTACCCCCATGTCTCAAGGGATTATGTAGGGAGAAATCCTTAGTCATGGAAACTGGGGTCATGGGAACTATTGATTGGATGGGGCTGGGATAATTGATCATTATGCTGAGTTCCAGAATTCTCCATGACCTCATCCTGTCTGGTCCCATGGTTGGTGGGACTGTTCTTCCCTCTATTACCCCTAAAGGCAGGATGTTATCCTTAGTTTAACCCAAATTTACTGTCCTCATGGTTGATAGACCTGAGACTTAATTCCTAAAAGATTTGACACTAGCCTTAACTTAAGTCCTAAGGCTTAATGATTAAGGGAGTAGACACACAAAGGTAGAAGATTAAGGGCAGAAAAGAGCAAGTTAGTCATAATGCCATTACACTAGGCAAAGCTTGCATGACTCAGAGAAAAAGTTATCTTAAAGTAATAAAGTTTGTCTGGGATTATAATTTTAAACTGTTTATTAAGAAAAAAGATTCCAAAAGAAACTTTGACCCTCTCCCCTTTTCTGCCCAAGAGTTTCAGAAAAACTTGCTTCAGAAAGGAAATCTTAGAATGCTGCTTTAGCCTAATTTGAGTTAAGAATGGTAAATAAGAGGACATCAAGTAGGTACCTATTAGCTAGATACCCTGTGTCCCATTGTTTCTGAGTTGCCTAGCAAGAATTTCCTGCCATGTATGTTCTACTCTTCCTCAACTACCTATAAGTCACCCATTCTCACTTCTGAAACCTAATACCACATCCCTTCAACCCTGTCTCCTTTGTCCAAAATATCTTATATACCCAATATTGCCTTCACTGTCTGGAATTTTCAAGCTTATGTGAATTCCTCATGCACATGTATTAAAATTTTGATTTTCTCCCATTAATCTGTCTTTGTTAATTTGATTCTCGGCCCAACTAGAAAAACTTAGAAAGTGGGAGAAACATATAATTTTTTTTTTTGGCCCCTATACATGCCAGAGGAACTGACTTGCACATCTTATTCCTCAAACCTTTGGAATATTAAAACAGAGCAAACTAACCTTTGGACTGGACCTAAAAGCAGCAGTGTATCCCAAACAACTGTTATGACTAACAGCCTAAAAATTAAAGACATTCTTTATAGCATCACTTATAGTAGTTTATCTGCACCTAGAAATTTCTTCCTTCTATTCAGGTTTTCCTTTCCTTTCCCATAAATACCCCTTGCCTTACCTCCTGATCAGAACAGTTTGAGTTTCTGCCTGAATCAGTGCTTCCGGAATAGCTACTCTATTGAATTTCGAACGCTGTTGCCTCTCACTTTGGCCCGTTATTCTTAGGTTAACAAAACATCAGTACTCATGTAAAAATAAAAGTAAACATCGCCTTTTAGGTGTTCATAAAGCCATCTAAATTTAAAATCAGTAAATTGGAAATAAAGATTAACCAAGGAGCTTGATGATGGGTACTAAACACAGCTCATTTTACTTATAAATTTGGGATTGTTGCAGGTAAATATTTAGTTTCACTATGTTTTACTTTTGAAAATAATCCCCTTTTCTAATGTTGGAAATAATAAATTGACAAAAACACATGCAACCCCTATTCAGTTTGTTTAACACAAGTTGGTTTTGACATTAGAGCATAGCACAGTAACACCCACGATCAGATCAGACAACAGCAACTAAAACATCACCTTGAATAAGTACACTCTGTTCTGCTGACATTTCAGCTCTAATACAAAAGGAGAAAGGCTGTTCTTCTCATAATCTTAGGTAGCTAGTCAGACATGAGCGACATGGGGAACTAAGTTAGGGACTCAGCCTAGAGACCGCCCAAAGAACACCCCAATCACAGTAGAATTCGGATACACACATGCGAACTAGGCAGTTATATAGCAGCCAGGTGTCAATCAAAATGACCTCACTTGCCAATCACTAGGAATGCTTTTGGAACCATCCGATCTTGGCCAAAATATAAGGCAGACATTCCCACTTCTGGACCCTTTTTGCCCTTCTGGGCCTTCATTTTGCCCTCTTATTGTTGTGGTTGTTATTACAGCACTCTGTTGCAGCTCTCATCGCTGGGACCATGTGCCTCCTTGGGACATGCTTCCTCTTTCTAAATATATATTTTTAATAAAATTATTAAATCTCAATGACCTGGAGTTCTTCTGCCAGTCATTTGAGGAAGAAACAAGGGAAAATACTAACTACACATCTGTGCCTCTCTCTCCCCGCTGACGTTGGGGCAACACCGAACTCCAGCCCCAACGGTGACAATAACTGGCAACATTTCACTGTGATATTTATATTATGTAATATTATTGTTTTCCATGTATGTTTTGCAGTATTACATGGATTTGGTAGAGATGAGCTTGTACTGATTTAGCCATACATTTTAAATATCAGTTCACAGTGGATGAACCAATAAAGGCTAAGTATCTAGTCAGTTGGAACCTTTGATGAATAAAAAACAAAAACTTACGCTAATAGATTAAAACATTCATGATTAGGTCAATTGCTTAACTAACCAAATCTAATTAAATGAACATTTATTATACATCTATAGTGCAAAATACTGAGATTGGTCCAGAGCTAGAACCCCTGTTCTCCAACAGAGGATATAAGTAAGTTCCCAGTCAACTACTTGCACCTATTTGATTTTCCTTATAGATAATGTGGAGGTGGAGAAAATAATTTTCCTAAATTCTTCATACTGAACTAATAATCAAATTAACACAAGAGATTAATAGGAGAAAGTTTCAGATTATGTACCTGCAGGAATTCCATGAGCTCCTAGGACATACTGGGCAGTTGAGGCTATTCTTGACAAAGAAAAAAGACAGGGGTCTAGGACTTCAAAGGAACAGTAGGCAATCCACAGGCAGAGGAGAAAGAGCAAACATGCGATAATCGAATTATTGCTGGGCTACCCAAAATTGATGGGACACAGGAGGGAGGCCAAAAAACAGGCTTTGGTAGATTTCTCCCAATCTGCCACAGTTAGTTCATATTATGGTGCCAGAGTGAGGACTCCCTTCCTTTAAGCAGGTTTTTCTATCTGAATTCCTTTAAACAGGTAAAGGGGGAAGGTCTAAAGTTCTTTCTGAGTCTTGTTGCTTAAAAATAACCAGTTTAAAATAATCAGTATCTCAAAAGACATGTATTTCTAGGCTGGACCCCTATTCATTTGTTCTCCCCATTGTTTGTGTCTGAGTAACTACCTAACATTATAAGACATATCAAAGACATATATCTGGTCTTCCTCAAGGGTAAGCATTGCAGCGTTTTCTATAAACAACAGAGAAGTTATTCAAATTGATGCAGGATAGGGCCACTTTCCCAGAATTGGGGGCAGAGACCAAGCCTTGAATGAATGATTTTATTTTGTGTAGGGCAGCCACTTAAAGACTCTTGTTTTCCTCTTTCTCCTTCACAGGTGTGGAAGATGGGTTGTTAGCAATCCCAAGAGACATCTTCCTTTGTTCTGCAGGTGTCTTCCTGGCCTGGCTGCAGGGCTGATCAGCATATTGCAGTCTCTGAATATAGCTTGATTTAACATTTTTAAATCTCTTGCGTCCTCCTGCATTCAAATGACTTATAATGATGACATTACAATCCTTAATAGCTCTTCATATCTAATATCCTAACAGTTCTTTCAAAGAAATGGTAGCAGCCACTCTCAGAGACTCATTTGAGAAACCTGTTCTAGTCATGGGTCACTTCCAAAAGACAAAGACCAGGCAGGCAGCAGAGAACATGCTATGAGTCATGAACATGGAGAGTGTTACTGGAAGGTCAACCCCTGCTAAGGTCAGAATGTAAGTATTGCCTTTTGCTGTTACCGGTGTCCTGGGTTCTTGCCATCTCCTAGGATGAAAGTCGAGAAAGATTACCACAAGAAAGTTCGGGCAAGAGGCAAAGGTTTATTAAGCTTGTGTACAAGGGAACCAACACCAAGAAAGTAATGGTTCAGGTAGCTCCTCAAGAGAAGATGGGGCAGGGTTTTAAAGGAAACTAGACAGGGTAAAAGCCATGCCTAGGCAAGTAAAGGCAGAGGTTTCTTAGCACCTGGACAGTGTGACCACAGGCTTCTTCGTGCTTCTCATGTGTCCTTAGTGTAGTAAATCTGTACCCCTGGGAGTGATTTTTATTAAATTATGAAACAGTCACCTTAGAGACACCCTTGAGCCTTACTGCACATGTGTGGTGGTACGTGAAACTGATCAGGCTCCAACTGAAAGAGGAGAGGAGGCATCTGAAAGTTAAAAAAAAAAAATGCAAAGGAAAGGGCCTGCAGAAATAACCAACTCAGCCAGTTAAAACTGCTCTCTCTTCCCCCATTCTGCCCTATGCTCTTCAGTTAACATGTTTTCCACAGCTGCATCCCCTACCTCAAGGATTCTCCAGTCCCTTCCCTATTTCTGTAGCTGTGTAGGAATGTCAAGACTGTGGAACTGTTTGTTGTGTTACAGTGAGAGTTTAACCTTTGGATAAGGAACCCCCTGAGCGGGGCTCCAACATCAATGAATGCTGCTCCTTGTCTGTAAGCCTAGGAGTCCCGTCTCTCTGTTCAAGAATCCAAAAAAGGTACTGATAACACCAAGGCCTCAGACTCTACAAAAAAAATGACCTGTAAGACCAAGGGTCTGGAAATTCCTCCCCTGCAGCGCCCCACACCTTTACCCCCACACCCTACCCCCGCCCGAAGCTCTCCCTCCCCACTCTGAGTAAGGAGAGACATGTAAAATCTCAAAGGAATCACACACCCTTTGCATGGACTGCAAAGGTATATAAACTGTAAGAAATCTAACCAAGGGGAGATTGTGCTTTGGGCCTGTTGAATGCTTCACACTTTCTGCCTGCAACAAATTCTCCTTCCTCCAAACAAAGTTGTCTGAGCTTCCAAATTCCTCCATTGGGTGTTATTTCCTGCAACACAACAGCTGACCTTTCTGAACTAATTCAACAACAGAAACTTGCCCTCCTGTCTCACTGCCAATGGTAAGTCATCAAAGAGGTCAGTTTAAAATAAGCTACTGCCCAAATTGGGCAAAATGTGAGAAGCAGAGAGCTGATAAGGCTGCAGGCATTGGATGAATAAAAGACATACTCCCTTCCTCTGGAAGGGAGTGTGCACAGCTGGGAGGTGACCCAGACTTTCCCAAATTCCCTCTTTAAGGACGATTTGGGGAGGACCCTAAGCTCTGAGCCCTGCACCATCCCAATTTTTGAAGGCAGGCCAGCAGTGCTCCCACCACATCCGCTTCTCTTGGATTTATTGCAAAGAGCTGGCTTTCTTCCAGTGCTTTCTGGGACTGGAGCAAAAAACCTGCCTTCTTTCCTCAAATATCTTAGCAGGGTTTCTGGAGTCAACACTGGAACATATTTTTCCAGGTGATTGTCCCAGCATTCCCTTCAAGTTCACAGACACCACAGGCTAAAGAAGATTGTTCATCCAGATGCAGAACAGGACAAATTTCCCCAAGTGACAGGGAGGCCAAGCCCTGTACCGAGAGAAGGAAAGGGTCCTTTGGCAGAGAGTGAAGAATTCAACACACATTCCAAAGTTAGAGTCAAAAGGAAAATTTATTAGAAAAGGATTAATACTCCACAGACAGAGTGTGGTCTCTCAGAGGCAGAGTGAGAGGGACCAAGAGAGGCTTGGAAAGATAGTAAGTAGAGAGGGGGCCAGGTGTTCAGGAAATTTAGTGTATATATCATGCTTTAGTTCCTATGAGTTGTTTAAAAGACTTTGTTAACCCATTTGCTTTGATATGGACATACAGTGAGGAAGGGGGAAGGATATGTAGGGTGAAAAGGTAAGACTATGTAAGAGTGAAAGGCCTGCTGGAAGTTCCCAGCCTTTAATCCATAGGTTCCCCATGGTTTTAGCCACAGTGAATGACTCTTGGTTCCTGTTTCCCCTTCACAGGTGTAGAGAATGTGTTATTAGTAATTTCAGCAGAAATCATCCTTTGTTCTGAAGGTGTCCTCCTGGCCTGGCTGCAGGGCTGTTCAGCACAGTGTAAGTCTCTGAATGACTTGATTAACATTTTTAATCCTTTGCCTCCTCCCTACATTAATCCCACTGGTTTTGCTTCCCTAAAATGTGAGCACAGAGCTGCTTTGAGATAAATACATGGCCTTTCAATTACACCTAACCTTGATTTTTCTCTCTCCTTACTGGAATTTTTGAGAAAATCTAGCATGGATTTTTACCTCTTTCACTCTCACAATTAAAATAATTTATGAGGGTAAAGGACTGAGTGATGCAACCAGGCTGTACTCTCCTGCTCTACTTTATTTAATTTTCTATTGTGCCATTTTTTAAAATGAGAAAAGGTGACTTTTTAACCACTGAGGAATAGAGTGAAGAAATAAAATGGAGTCAGCATAGTCAATCTGCTAAATTACTAAAATCAATTAGGTTAAGGAATGAGGAAACAGTTCTATTCTTGTTTAACTAGACTGGGAATTTACATTTTTGAACTTTTCAGTCCTGTGTTAATGTCTGGATATCCATCAAACCTCCAGATTACCCCTGAAAGATTAAGGAAAGAATGTTCATGTGTCTAGACTACCTGACATTCACTGTCCAGACTCCATGTCATCTAAGGGATTATCATCTCAGACCAACCCATAGACTAAGAATGCAGGACTGATTTTTCTCAAGTCTACATTATGCTATAAGAACTCCCAGCTTTTCTTTCCTCTTTACAACACTCTAGGTATTGCCTATTTGTGATTACAATTTGCAAACCCTAAGGCCCTTAAATCAATAAATGTTTATCATTTATTTCTAGTAAAGCCTCCAGACTCCTTTTGAGGTCATTCAACACCATAAGACACTTTTCATATTGATACTTGGATTTTGTAAACCCTTCTCATAACATATTTATGCTTAAATCCCCACTAGGTAGCAGAGCTGGAAAACCCCAAACTATTTATTAAACATTTATTGCACCGAATACTGTATCAGGTCACAAGGAAGTTGAGAAGCAAAACTGAATAAAACATGGTCCTTCCTTTTCTAGCAGTTCAGATAGACAGGAAAGATTTCTTTACAACAGCTCAAATGGAGCACATACCCAGCATGATCAGAAGAGAGAATGTAAAGAGCAAGTCTGTGGGGCTCACAGTGGGTTCACGGTACTGCCAGTTGATCTATGTCTTGTGGGAGGAGTGATTGTCCAGATGGAGAGTCAAGAATAAACGCCCTAGGCAGAGTAAATGCATGTGCAAAGGCATGGGTTTAAAAGGGCTTGCAGTGGGTAAAGCATGAGTGTACTTTGTGTGTGGGGTAGAGGATGTGGGCTGGGGAGGGTCCCACAGTGAAGTTGAGTAGGGATGAATAGGTAGATTAGGGCTGGACTGGAAAGAGTCCTTATGCCATTCTCAGGAGTTTGGGTTTAATCAGAGAGGCAATGAAACCATTACAGGATTTTAACTAGAAGAGTAGTTTTATTCATTTATTCATTTCTTTCTCTCTCTCTCTCTCTCTCTCTCTTTACTTTTTTTCTCCCTTTCTTCCTCTCTCTCTCTTCCTCTCTCTTTCTTTCTTCCTTCTTTGCTTTGTAAAAAAATATATATAAGTGGAGTCAGACCTGCCATCCCAGAGGAACTGCCTTGCATGTCTTATGTCTCAAACCTTTGGAATGTTAAAACAGGGCAAAATAACTTTTGGACTGGGCCTAAAACAACATTGTGTTCCAAAGAACTCTTCACAAAGATGACAAAAAATCAGATATTATGACTAATGTAGTGATCACTAAAAGACTAAAAATTAAAATCATTGTTTAGAATTAGTATTGTGGCAGCCTGACCCTCCCCCTGCCCCAGGCCAACACAGCAGTCTGAAAAACCTGCTTAAAAAATTAAGCTAGTTTCCTTATAGTTTGACAGCCAATCAATATTGTCCTTCCTTATATGAAATATCTATAGCTGTGTAGGAATGCAGAAGTACAAGTTGGTATAAAACTGTCCTCTGTGTTAAAATCAGAGCTCAGCCTTTGGATAAGAATCCGCTGAGCCGGTGCTAGATCAATAAACACTGTGTCCTACTTAAAGCCTCGGTGTCCCGTCTCTCTGATAGAGAATCCCGCAACATTTTGGAGGGCTCGCCCAAGATTCAGGGATGGTGGTCTTCACTTCCCTTGTCTTCAAGGTCTTGACCTGGAGAACTGGGAGAAGACGTCACCTGGCACGCCAGTGAACCTATTATCTTCACTGGAAGGTGACAGTGAACCTGGGCAGCGGCTCCAAGAGCACAACAGAACTTGTAGAGGCACAGGAACCAGCACAGGAGCACCGCCCGACCGAATGGTAAGGACCCAGGTCCCAGGAACAGCCTGTCCACTACAGGACAGAATGAGATCCTGATCAAGGTCACCTGAGTACTCTATATTTGTTAGAGGAAACTATAACCTCTCGGGTACATAGGGCAGAGGATGGAGTGTGTTTGGTGTGTGATTGTGTGTGCTTGAGACATGGGCTCACTACGAAGCAAGAGTGGAGCCCCTATCTATAGTTCCATAGCGAACTTCATAAGGCTCAGGGTAGTGTCACTGGATCTCCCTGAGGAGTCTACTCCAGTGATCTGAGTCAGGGTTTTATACCAACCCAGCAATTGCTAAGAGATGCCTAAAAGATGCCCGCGAGGGAAGCGGCCAGAGATGGGCGAAGCAAATCTCTGAATGTGTGTATGACACTGACCACCGGTGGAAAGATGGGTGGACAACAGAGCAAACAGACACCCTTAGGTTATATGCTTAAGAATTTCAAAAAGGGTTATTCAGGAGATTATGGAGTTAAACTCACTCACAGAAACTCCACGCCTTTTATGAGATTGACTGGCCCTCTTTTGGCACTGGGTGGCCAGAAGAAGGGCTCATGACAGGGAAGTCATTGCAAAGGTCTCCCAAGTCATTACTGGTCAACATGGCTTCCCAGACCAATTCCCTTATATCGATTCTTGGGAGGCAACAGTTCTCTTGGTTGAGAGTCTGCCTAGAGGAGAACTGTAGGGTCCTCCTAGCCCAAGCCTTGGCACCCTCCCAAAGTCAGTTAAAAAAAAAAAGAAGCCGGTTTTGCCAGCAGATTCAGAAAGTCAGCCAATCTTTGCCTTCTAATGGGAAAGTCCTGAAAGCGGAGACAAGGGCCAGTTAACATGGACACGACTGCCTCCGGGATTCAAAAACTCCCTGACCACCTTTGGGACAGCTCCTGCCTCGGATTTAAAGGCCTTCCCTGCAGATCAACACAGCTGTACATTACTCCAATATGTAAATGACCTCCTCTTAACAGGAAAGACCTATGAGGAATGCATGGAAGGAACACATCTACTCCTCAGTCTCCTCTAGGAAGCAGTTTACAAAGTTTCTGAAAGGAAAGCTCAAATCTGCCAAGAAAGAGTCAAATACCTAGGCTTCCACCTGTTGCAGGGATAACGCCAACTCAACCAGAAAGGAAACAAATGGTCTGCTCAATTGCCATCCCTACTACTGGTGACAAGTTCGTGAATTCCTCAGAGCAGCTGGCTTCTACAGAATCTGGATACATAATTTCTCCATCCTGGTCAAACCCCTTTATGAAACCACAAAGCAGGGAGAACAAGAACCCCTGTTCTGGGAGTCTACACAATAGAAGGCCTTTGAAGAAATCAAATGGGCACTCACTAACACCCCTAGACTAGGACTCCCAGACTTAACCAACTCCTTCTTTCTGTACGTACAGAAGTGCACAGGTGTCGCAGTAGGGGTCTTATCTCTCCAAACAGCTTGGCTGTTGCCCAGGGCTGGCCACCCTGCTTGTGAGTACCCATGGCCATGGCCCATCTTGTGTCACAGGCCGACAAACTGACTCTGGAGCAAAAACTGACAGTTCGAGTACCACATTCAGTAATAACGTTACTGGAGTACAAGGGACAATATTGGCTATCCAATGCCCAGATGGTCAGATATCAGGAAATACTGAAAAATTGGCATATCCACCTCGAAGTAATGTGGACCCTGAACCCAGCCACCTCTCTGGTTTAAGACTAAAGAAGGGAGCCTCCTTCCCGGTGCCTGGTGCAAGTTAAAGGACAGGAGAATTACAGTCCCTGGGACCCTAGCTCCAGCTTTTGTCAAGCAGTTTCACCAAAGGACTCACCTTGGTCGCACTGCCCTAGAAACCACTCTAGGCTGGTACTTCTACGTGCCCTGGCTCTCTAGCATCTCCCAAGCGGTATGTGAACGGTGCAAAGTCTGTGCCTACAACAACCCAGGCAAGAACCATGTGCCCCAACAGGGATCCAAAGTGTTGATGGCACCCACTTTGAGGAACTCAAAAGTAGACTTCACTGAAATGTCTCCATCACAAGGCCTCAAGTGTATCTTGGTCTTTGAATGCACCTATTCCAGTTGGGTAGAGGCTTACCCCACCTGGACTGAGAAGGCCCAAGAAGTAGCCAGACTGCTCCTCCAAGAAATTGTTCCACAATTTGGCCTACCAATTACCATTGGCTCAGATAACAGACCAGCCTTTGTAGAGGAAATAGTGCAGTGAAATTAAGAGAATCTTGTTACTCTGGTGATTTTTTAATATTCCTGTTTTAAGATTTTAAGAAATAGCTAATTAATAATAAATAAAAATAAAATAGCTAAATAATAAATAATAGCTAAAAATAAATATACATAAATAAAATAAATATAATAAAAGAGATAAATATAGTAAAAAACTAATAATTCCTGATCATAATATTTTAAGATATAGCTAAATGACAAATAAATAACTGATGGGGTGCAGCTGACTCCAGGCAGCCTTACCCTGAGGTCCAAGGTCGTTGCTGAAGGGAACTAGATGAATTTACATGAGAAGGTCAAAGAAACTGCTCCCTCAAATGCCAATTTAGAGAGACTTAGTATGCTTCATCAGAGCAGTCCTGACCAGGGCCCTGTGACAACGAAGCTCTAAAAACTGAAAAGGCATGTGGACAAACAAAAATCGTTGAAAGCAGGCTTCAACAGTTAAGAGGCAAATTTCAGCCAGTCTGTGGCTTGTGCCACAGTGCAACAAGCCCCTCCAGACCCTGCTGCCCTGGTACTGGGGGTGCCCTAGGAAACAGGGTCTGACACTTGTACTTGCATTAAAGAGCAGTGACCTCAGAGACTCAGAAGGCTGCCTTCTTGGTCAAGTTTAGTGCTCTTGAAAGCACACTGGATTTTGCAGAAAGGGCAAGAGGTTTAATTTGGAAATGCAGGTTTGGGTATCACAGAATAAAAGCAAAAAGGGACACGAGATATACATTTTCATTATTGGGGAATGAAATGCTTGGGGAAGGGTGGTCAGAATATTTCATTTTCTTAAAACAAAGGCAGCAGTTCCAGTTCTTTCTAGATACCCATCCACCCTGAGGTACTGAACTTCAGTACCTTATAAAGAAGATAACTGTTCACTGAGCCCCACGGACAAAGCAGCAAGGGCTGAAGGAGATGCTCTATCATCTGGTCACTACTGCTGACTTCCTGTCCCCAACCCTAAAACCAACCTGTAACATATACTTTCTCTCTTTTTCACAAGGCCATCACCACTTCCAAAGCCAATGTAAGATCTTCATAAGGGCTGTGGGAATTTCTTATCCCATGAGTTATCTAAGCAATACAATGGGCAAAGTCTTTTAGTTCAATTACAATCTAATTCTTGGAAAAATTCATACTTTCTCATCAGCTTTAACAACTTTATTATATGGACTACTTAGCATTCATGAAATAACAGTAACACACACGAACTGGCGGTATGATTATTTCATTCATTCACAAACTTTTATTGAGCACTTACGATTAAAGCAGACATTTCACTAAGGTCTGGTGATATGATAGAAGGCATAGTCCCAAGATACCAGATAAAAATTGTGAGATAATAGGAAAAAAAATATATGTTGGTCTCTGTCCTCTGCTGCTGACACAGGGCTCCTGAAACACTTGTAATTTTTTGGGTGATAGCATTTTATTTTGTTTGAATGAGGCGACTCTGGGGGCTCCTGAATGGGGGCTGATCACCAGACCGACTGAGCCCTGATTAGAAACTTGGAATTTTCAGCCTTATCCATCAGGAAAACCTCAGAAAAAAAAACAGATTTTTTCTTACACAGATGTGCAGATATAATGTAGTGTCTGCTATAGTGACACAAATTATATGCGGCAAGAAAAAGTAAAAGCAGCAACAAGAAGTTTGGCTGGGGAATCAAGAAAGGTGTCACAGAATCCATAACACTTGAGCTGAGATCTAAAAGAATGAGGATGAACTAAGGAGGAGACCCAGGAGGAGGGTATTCCAAACTTAGAAAGAGGGAAACTTGCGAAAGTATGCATGTCTGAGGAAACAAATAACTTGCTATTTCTGTATCATCTAACATGAGGTGGTTTAGCTGGGTGTGAAAGAGAAATTGTTCCATAAGACAAGTGCTGCCAGACTTGTGAGCTGGACCTGAGCCTGAAAAGAGACTGCTTCCCACAAACCACCCCTCAAGACTGATTATAATTACTGTTTGTTCTGACATAAACCATCACTCCTTCCCTGCCTCCTACTATATACTGGCTCTGGGACAGGCTGTTATCCTGACCTGGTCAAGCCTGTAAATTTCATCAGGTGTAGATAGTACCTGTGACTGTCTCCCTCCTCCTTTACCCTATATAATTCTTGGGCTCCTGACAAGCAGCAGGGGATCCACTTCATCTTGTAACACCTAAGGCACACTTCATATGGAAATTTCCATCAATAAACTTTATAAATTACCAGACTGGAGTACTCAATCCTCCTTCTGTCTTTCCCTGCTCTCCACTTATGGAGTTAGATTTTCAGTTCTGGAACCTTCATTGGGTCTATTGTATTAACAACTGGACATCTATGAAGGGCCTTATATATGATGCCAATAAACTTTCACTTTATCTTATAGACTACAGAGAAGAGAGTCTCTGAAGAATTCTTAGCTATGTGGGCACATCAACAGAGTTATATATTGGAAGATTGCTCTGCAGGATTGCAGACAAATGGGATGAAAACAAAACAGAAGTAACAATGCTGTAGTACTTCTAATGAAAGACACCACATGATGAACCAGGGCAGTAGCAGTGGGGCTGGAGGGCATGGAAGGAAAAGCTGCTTAAGAAGAATGCAGAACAGGACCAAAGGATTGTTGAATGGGTAGGTAAGGAAGGAGGCATCTAGCATACCTCTCAGATTACTGACTCGGGCCATTGGGTGAATGGCTGACAATAAGCAAGACTGGAGAAACAGGAAGGCAAATTTGAATGTGGAGGAAAAAATGAATTTCATTTTTGATATGGTAAGGGTACAGTTTCATGGAAGGCTCAGGTCTGGGCACCAATGTTATTGTGGGGGTCATCAGCAAATACATGTAGCTGAAATCAGGAGTTTGGGAGGTTTGCCAGGGAGAGCATGGGACCCCCAGGAATGCCAATATATAGGATGAATAGAGAAAAAGACGAAGAGAAGCCAGAGAGGCCAGAGAGGCCAGAATAGAATTAGAAGAATCAGGAGAGTCATTAACAACAAACAAAAGAGTTTTAAAGAAGGAGCTGATACAATAATCAAAATAGTATGGTATGTCAAAAAATAAAAATAGACCAATGGAACAAAAATGAGAGTCTGGAAATGTATATGGGCAACTAATTTTAGACAAAGGAGCTAAAAACATACAATGGAGAAAGGAAACCCTCTACAATGAATGGTGTTGTGAAAATTAGAAAGCTACACGCAAAAGAATGAAACTAGCTTGATATATGACACCATGTGCAAAAAACTAACTCAAAATGATTTAAAAACTTAAATATTAGACTTGAAACAATAAAATACACACAAGAAAACATAGGTACTAAACTTATAGATTTTGGTCTCAGAAAGGTTTTTGTGAACTTGACCTCAAAAACAAGAGAAGTAAAAGCAAAAATAAATGAATGAGACTACATCAAGCTAAAAAGCTTCTGCATAGAAAAAAAAATCAACAACAAAAAAAGGCAACAAACTGAATGAAGACATTTGCAAACAATACCTCCAAAATATTTTAAAAATTCACACAACAACAAAAAACTAACAATCCAATTTAAAAATGAGCAGAGGACTTGAAGAGACACTTTTCCCAAGAAGACATACAAATGGCCAACAGACATACAAAAGATGGTCAACTTCACTAGCTAAGAGGGAAATGCAAATCAAAACCACAAGGAGATACCACCTTACACCTGTTAATGGCTATTATCAATAAGACAAGAAATAACAAGTATTGCAGAGGACATAGAGAAAAAACTCTTCATAGAGAAAAAAAGAACTGCTGGTGGGAATGTAACTGGTACAGTCATTATGAAGGTTCCTCAAAAAATTAAGAATAGAGCTCCCATGTGAGCCAGCAATCCCTCTTCTGGTACCTGAACATTTTTAAAACATTTATTCATAAAGATATATGTACCCCTATGTTCATTGCAGCATTAATTTCAATAGCCAAGACCTGGAAACAACCTAAATGTCCCTCAATGGATGACGGGCTAAAGAAGCTGTGGAATATATATGTAATGGAATACTACTCGACCATATAAGAAATGATGAATTACTGCCATTTATGGCAACATGGATGATCTTTAGAATATCATACTAAGCAAAATAAGTCAGAAGGAAAAGGACAAGAACCATATGATTTTAATCGCATGTGGGAAATAAAACAGAAAGCAAAAAATGAACAAACAAAAGAAACAAACTCACAGACAGAGACAACAGTATGGTGGTTACCAGAGGGGGAGGTTAAAGAGGGGGTCAAATACATACTAATAGGAGACTAGACTTTCATTGGTGAAAACATAATGCGATATACAGATTACATATTTATAGAATTGTACAGTTGAAATGTAAAAATTTATGTAATGTTGCTAACCAATGTCACCCCAACAAATTTAACTTCTTAAAAAAGGAGCTAGGCAGTTGAACAGTTTGGGGTGATTAGCCCATGTGGGGCAAGAGTGGGTGTCCATGGTTGATAGGCAGTGAGGATCCTTAGAATTAATAAGTGTAGGATATCCGAGGACACTAAAGGCTGCAGAGGTGCGGAGGGATGATAGCTGAGTGATGGATGGGGAAGAAATCTAAGTCAGATGCTAAACTACAGAGCCTGCAAGTACCAGGCTGTGGAGAAACAGGGGCGGAAAGGAGAGTGGAGGCTGGTGTTACTTGGTGGCTTAGGAGGGTCCCCACCCCACCCAAGCCTTCCCAGCCAGAGCTGGAGGGATCAGAACATGCGACCTCGGCTGGGAAGGCTGCTGGGAACCGAGGCGAGGGTAAGGCGGAGGGGAGATGGAGCAGAGGTTCCAGAACACCAGAGCAAGCGACAGGGGGAGTCGGAGGGCAGTGCACGGGGGTGAGTCACCGAGCGCAGGGCATGGAGTTCCCCGAAAGGAGAGGAGACAGACCAGGGCTTGCGTCGGGGATGGGAGGTGAACTGGAGTGAAAGATACCGAGGCTCGGAGTCCCTGAAAGCCGGGCCCGGCCACCGAAGGGTGCGGCGTCGTGGCGGAACCCAAGGCTCACCACAGCATCGCTCCCGCCTGGATGCTGGGAGAGGGGTGGGGGGAACGAGGGAAGGTGCGGGAGCTGCGGTGTGGGGCGGGACGGGGTGGGGGAGGGTGCTTCGACGGGCACCGCCGCGAGGCGGACGGTTTCGAGGTCGCCGACAGCCCTCCACTCCCGAGGCGTCCCTTCCTCGCGTCTGCGCCCCGGGCCCCGCTCCACAGGTAGCGACCCTCCGCGACCCGCACACCCGCGGAGGCTCGCTGTCTGAAGTCCGCATCCCACGGTCTCCGCCTCGCTGCACTCAGCAGGCGGAAGCGCTCCTGGAGCCCAGCTCGCCACGCGTGGGTGGAGCAGGAAGGACCAGGGCGGGAACGGGTTGGGGCCCAGGGAGTGGGACGGGGCGGATGAGGCGCGGGGCGGGGGCGGGGCCAGGGCGCTTGCCGCCTTGCGGGGGTTGGGGGCGGAGTCACGGGGGGCGCGGGGCAAGGAGCTCCGTCTGTGCCTTGCGGCCAAGCTGCGCCGGCAGCCGTAGCGTGGCGCCTGCGTGGTGCCACGACTGCGCGGTCCCCTGCAGCCGGGACCTGGCGCAGACACCCAGAGTTTCCTCTCCCGAGGCGCAGGTCCGCGTCCTGCCGCGCCCTCCCTGGGATGTCCTTGGCAGAGGGTGAGTGTCTCCCTCACTACCCCAGGGCTTGGGAGGCAGAGCTCCCGCCATGCTTCTCTCTCGCGTGGGGGCAGCAGGGCGGGAGAGGTCTCTGCGTATTTTCACTTGCCAGCCAGAATGGAAGCACGTGAGCCCGGTGGTTCTCCTAGCGTGGGCCATGTGACCATTTTGAAGTTAAGATTGTATTTACTGCTTCCTAAATCCTACCTCATGCTAGGCCCGGGTATAAGTGTTTAACAGAATTGTCCCATTTAATCTACCCTCAACCGTGTTACAAATGAAACAAATCAGGAAATTTACATAGAAGGAAAAAGGGCAGCCCAAGATTAGTTTGTAAAGGGTTGTGAAGGTTGCTCACCACACGCTGGGCCTTTGTCCAGCATATTGTGACCGTCTATAACAGAACCTTAAAAAATTAGTTTTTTTAACCTTTAATCTCTCTGAAAATATCAGCCAAAATCTACATGAAATGGAATGTGTATTGAATAATAAATGCTTCTAGCAGTGCTATAGACTGTTCTGAATAAAAAAAAAAGAAATAATTTAAGTGCCAGGAGTAGAGAAACGGTCACAAATGGGCTTGCAGAGAGTGGTGTATCTACAGAGTGAAATGTTACCTAGTTGTTAGAATGACAGGCACAGAGCCTGTCCGTTTCTTTGGAAAAGAGGCAAAGTGAAAACATAAAATAGCTTCTGGATGCTGATTAAGGTAAAATAGTGTACATCAAAAGTTTCAGAGCCCACATGGTTCTTTTTCCTATTAACCTGTGTAAGTGCATAATTTCTAACAAGGGAGAAAAGGTTACTGCTGTGGAGTGAGGTGTTAAGAAAGGTGAATGATGGGGAAGTGAAGAGCACTGGACAGCGAGTGAAAAAAGCCTGGTTTGAATCTTTCGGTGGAGTAGCTTACTTCTTGAACCTCAGTTTCTTATTCTGTACAACTAGGAGAATTGTACGTGGTGCAGAGTCACAAATTTAAATCCCTCACTGTCCAGGCATGCAGTGTAAATATGCAAACTGGGACAAGCAAAACAATAGAAACAAAACACATGGAGCTTAAGATGCTCCAAGGTTTGTCCTGTTAGACTTAGAATAAAATCTTTGTCCTGGTCCTACAGACTTAACCTATCTCAGACTGCATCACCCACCACTCAACTCTTTTTTTTTAATTATAGGCCAAACAGATTTTCTTGAACACTCCAGGCCAGTTCCCACCTCCTGCCTTACACATGCTGTTCTCCCAGATCTTTTCATGCCTGGGTCCATGTCATCATCTATCCCTGCTCAGAGATACCTTTATGGACCGTTCTATACTAAAATGGCAAACACATTTCTGCTGTTTTATCTGCGAAAGTACTTCATTTTCTTATCACTGTTAACATTATTATTAGTACTTTATTTAGAATTCTGTAGTTGCTTTGTTTGCCTGCTTGTTTTGTCTGCCTTTCCCCCTCCAATATAAACTTCCGTTCTCGCCTGTCCTGTCCACCACTGTAACACCACTTAGTGCGACACCTGGCCAGAGGCTGAGTCTTCCTACAAACTGGCGACTCAGCTGACTGAATGCTCAGATTGGTTAAGAATTGTGCGCCACTCACTACTAATAATAGATAGTCAACTCCAACAGCTTAAACACAATTTAGAGTTTGATCTTGAGACTGGAGGGCAGCAGAGATTGGGACTCGTGTTGCCTGCGTCATTCAGCCGATAGACTGACACAGGAATTGGAATATTTAGAATAAGTGTTTATTGTCAGAGCACCAGTGATCTGAGAAGGCAGCAGGTTAACACCTTCAAAAACTGCCTTACCTTATCAGTTTGGCTTAGGGTATTTAAAGGAAGATCTGGGCATTATTCCAGGGGCTACATGATGGTTCCGGGGGGTCTGTTGTGCTTCACGGAGCCGTTCCTCTGGCAACGTGGTTGTCTGGTGGTGTTAGCAACCCAGGAACAAAGATGTGAATAGTCTAGAAAGAATGCTAGACCAGAGGGATTGTGATCAGTAAGCATGAGGGAATTAATCGTTAAGTTTCAGGGCAACTTTCTGTGGCAGGGGACTTTCCAAGCTCTGGGTCAAGCCACCAGAGACAATCTATTGTTGAGCTATAGGACAAGGAAAAATTAGACCAGGGATGCTGTTGGGCCTCTGGCAATCCAGATCTCACAGCTCCAAGAAAGCATCAGGAATCCAGATTTCTTTCATATTTTTGCTCTACTATAGCCTTACCCCCAGGATAAACAAGATGATTCATTGAATCCTAGCTATCATTCCACCGACCAGTGTCAAGGGTCAAAATAGTACCTCCTCTCCCCCCCACTCCTCAACCCCTATGAATCAGACCCTTTAAGGATATTTCCAAGGAGTCCCACCCAGTGGCTTCTGCTTATATGTCATTGGACCTCTAACTGCACTGTAGTCTTTAGTTGGGAACATCGACACCTGAATAAATTCAGGGTCTGTTAAAGAACAAGAGAGGGGATATTGGGTAGCCAAAGAAGCAGGTTCCTGTTTAATCAATAGTCAGTTTAAGGGAATGGGAAAGGACTTGAAATCACCTTTGAGATATGAGAGCATTTGAAGTTTCTATCCTTTGACTGATCAGAGCTGTTTGCTCCCTCTCCACCTCAAGTGCCCTGCCTTTCCCCATATTTCCCCCAGCTCCAGCCACAATTATTTAAGCCTCTTTTTCTTTCTGTCCCCAGGACACCCAACCTGGAGTAGATTCCATTCCCTGCACCTTCACTTCTTGGCAATATTCTTCATATCTCGGCCCTTTAGCTCTGGACACTAAAGGTATGGAATACCCTGGAAGGTGCTAATTCAGGCTCTGCTCAAGATTTCAGTTGTGGCTGGGGATAATTCTATTTTCTGTCTCTTTATTTTGTTGTAGTTATCCTGTAAAGAAGCACTTACATTAAAATTGTCATTTGGTCATCATCTGAGTTACCGGCTCTGAGCTGTTTTGTCTGGCAGAGGGAGCAGGTTTGTTGGAGGCACTTGTCATCCCCCAGAATGAAGCCAGTTAGTGAGGATTCAGCTTCCCTCATGCCTGTGAGGCCGTTGAGGGAGAACTAACATTTTTCCAGAGCCTTATTATTTGCCAGACATTGTATATACTGTCCTCTTGCTCATCTCAGCCATTCTGGTACTTTGTAGACTATTGTAGATGTGATAGCTATGAATTTCTTACTTATACCTTGCTCTCTGTTCAGCTACACTGATTACGTGCAGGGAAAACACAGAAGGGGCAGGGAGAACAGAAAAGCATGACTCCTACTTCCTATCAGATGTCTCATTTTCAAAAACCTTTTTCTTGTGGCTGCCCTCACAGAAGGTTCTGAGGCCTCCCAGAAGAAAATAAATAAATAAAATACTGGTTTTGACACCCTGAAATTTGTCCTGTGAGGCCTAAGTCTCCAGAGGGCTCCTTGTTTCTCGTGAAAAGCCTTTCTTTCTGAGACATTTGCATGTCCTTCACAAGTGGTGGTGAGGCCTTGGGTCAGTACATCTCAGTCACCACCTTGTCTCCCTGCCATCCTCAATGTTTGTTTTTCTCTATAGATCGTTGAGGTCAGTGAAGAGAGTGACCACATCTGAAGCCTGGGTTACCACGGAGATCTTCTGTGTGCAGGATTAACAGCAGACCTGCCTCGTGACAGAATTCAGGAAAAAAATTCATCTTCCTAGAACATGGCAGGTGACTATTAACTATGAGGGAGTGAAACTTTTTTAAATTAAAATTTTAATTAGAAATTGAATATGTTGTTATAAAAAATCCAAACAACACTAAAGTATAGAAAACTTAGTTTGTTTATAATATGGATCGCTACCTGGAATTACCTTGTTTCATAGTTTCTTACTTGTTTATTACTTGTCTGTTTCAACCCTATCAAAAATATCAGTTCCTGGAAAGTATGGGCCATGCTTATCTGGTCTCTGGAATGATCTCCAGGACATAGTCGATGCTCAGTATACAATTGTTGAGTGATTGAGCCCCAGGAGTATCCATGGTTAAAATTTTAGCATGACTCCATCTTTACTTGCCTCTGCACTTGACAAACACTCCGTTCTGCAACATCTTTTTTTCTTTCAACAATATAACATGAAAATCCTTTAATTTCAGAACATAAAAATCCACCTTATTTTACACATTATATTGTACATTAGGGTTTCTCTACCTTTGCACTATTGATATTTTGGGCCAGCTAATTCTCTTTCATAGGACTGTCCTTTGCATTGTAGGATGTTTATTAACAGTGTCCTTGGAGCTCTATCTACCACATGCCAGTAGAGTTCCCCTTCCCAGTTGTGACAACCAAAAATGTCTTTAGATACTGTGAAATATCCCCTGGGAGGCAACATTGCCCCTAGTTAAGAACCATTAGTGTAGATATTTCATTTGTATCCATTTTTCTAGTAAGCCCTCAAGGAGAGTTCATTTATAACAAAAAGTCTGAGAAGGTAAAATAAAAAAATGTTCATCATTAATCTAACTCATGGAATTCAACCTTTATACTCAGGTGAATGCCACAAAATTGTTTACTTCAAATTAACCTTATTGTATTTTATCCTTAAGAGCCTAAATTGAAAATTTTAAATCAAGAGTTTAAACATTTTGGTCTTAGACATTGCCCGGGAAAATTTAAGCAAATCACCACAGCTGCATCCCAGAAGAAATCAGTACATAATCTCGCAGAATCTTCTGAACAAGGGAACTACTGCTTCTGAGGCTATTGGTAATAAGGATACAGCCAGGACTCATAAGACCTGACTTTTCTTAGACTTTTTGTCATCCTCAGCACCAAAAGCAGGGTTCCTTGTGGCCCTGACTCCCCTGTGGAACGAGGGTTCCAATTTTTCATGTCTTAAGTTAGAAATTTTAATGGGGTTGAAGGAAAAGAAGCATGTCAATGTAGGTTAGCACAAAAGATTAGTTACAATACTTTTTTATTTTGATGTTCGGGAACAGGGATGCAACTTCTCATAGAGGATAACCAAAATAGATTGGGCTTTTAAAGAACTTAGATGTGTTCTATTTGAGGAATCATGATTTGACCCATTGTATGTTTGTGTATTAGTAAACTCAGGTAATGAGCTATGATATAACTGGATTTAAAACTGTCACTCATCAAAAAGGTTGGTGTTCCTTAGCTTCAACTGCTATGATGCTCCTATGTGTTTTATTTCCATCTTAGCCCTCATTGAATTTTACAAAGGGGAATTGCTCATTAAGAGAAATCATTTTTTCTCTGGATTTAGGTAAGAAAGTGCTCATCGTCTATGCACACCAAGAACCCAGGTCTTTCAATGGATCTTTGAAGAAAGTGGCTGTGGATGAACTCAGCAAGCAGGGCTGCACTGTCACCGTTTCTGATCTATATGCCATGGACTTTGAGCCGAGAGCCACCAGGAAAGATATCACTGGTGAGTCATGAGACGTAAGCACTGTTTTTTAAAACTTCCTTCTTTGTGTGTTTGCAATTTTTTTTTACTAAGGTATAATTGACATAACATTAGTTTTGGGTTTATAATGTAAGGATTCAGTATTTGTATGTATTGCAAAATAATGATCACAATAAGTCCAGTTAGCATTTATGACCTCACAGTCTTACAAATTTTTTCCCACGTGATGAGAACTTTCGACATACATTCGCCTAGGTACTTTCAGATATGAGATACAGAATTATTTACTATAGTCACCATGCTGTACATACATCTCCATGACTCATTCATTTTGTAACTGGAAATTTGTACCTTTTGACCCTGTTCAACTGTGTTGCCCATTCCCCACCCTCTCCTCTGTCAACCACCAATTTTCTATATCTATGAATGCAATTATTTCTTGTTTTGTTTTGGGGATTTTGTTTGTTCTCTCTCCCTCTTTTTTTTTTTTATTCCACATATAAGTAAGATCATACAGTATTTATCTTTCTCTGTGTGATTTATTTCACTTAGCATAATGCCCTCAAGGTCCATCCATGTTGTTGCAAATGGCAAGGTTTTGTTCTTTTTTATGGCTGAATATACACACACACCATATTTTCTTTATCCACTCATCCACTGATGGACATTTAGGTCGTTTCCTTGCTTTGGCTATAGTGAATAATGCTGAAATGAACATGAGGATGCCTGTATCTTTTCAAATTAATGTTTTTTTTTCCTCCTTTGGATAAACACCCAGAAGTGGAATTGCTGAATTATATAGTAGTTCTATTTTTAATTTTTTCAGGAAACTATAGTGTTTTCCATAGCAGTTCAACTAATTTATGTTCCCACCAACAGTGTGCAAGGGTTTCCTTTTTCACCACATCCTCACAAGCACTTGTTGTTTCTTGTCTTTTTGATAATAGCCATTCTAACAGGTGTTAGGTGATATCTCACTGTGGTTTTGATTTGCATTTCCCTGATGATTAGTTATGTTGAACATCTTTTTATGTACCTATTGGCCATTTGTATGTCTTCTTTGGAAAAATGTTCAGGTCCTCTGCTCATTTTTAAATTGGATTATTTGTGTTCTTTTATTGCTTGCTTTGTGTGTGTTTTTTTAAATTAAAAGACAGTTTTTAATAAAAAAAAAAAAGCTAATCATTACACATAATGTACAATTCTCAAGTCAAGAATTTCACAGTGCAAGTTTGTTTCTTATACCCCAGTTTCTCTTACCTCCAAGGTAACCAGTGTTACCCGTTTCCTCTGCATCCTTCCAGAGATCATCTGTGCTATATAAAGCAATTACAAGTATATTCTCCATTTTCCCTCCACTTAAAAAAAAAATGGTAGCATATTATACACATTGATTTTCACATCGCTTTCTTTTATACTGCTACAAACTGTTCCATTATATGGAGGTCATAGTTTAGGCCCCTACTAAGGGCATTTTAGGTCATTTCTCATCTTTTGCTGTTATAAATAGTGCTGCCATGACTAATTATGGCCAAATGTATTTTCCTACATATGCTAGTATATCTAGAAGTGGAATTGCTGGTGTGAGAGAATTTGCTATTCATATATTTGATATTTCATAAATAATAGCAAACTCCTTTTCATAGGTGGTGTACTAGTTTACACTCACTCTTACCAGCAATATTTGCAAGTGCTCATTTCCTCACTGTCACCAACAGGGTTACTAAGTTTTTGATAATTGACAATCTGATAGGTAAAAAAATGGTCTGATACAGTTCTAATTTGTATTTCTCTCATTATAAATGAGCTCTGTTATTGAGGGGGAGGAATAAACTTTCCTCTATCCTAGGTTCTTTTGGCTTGTTTAATTATCAAATAAATATGAGACAGATCAACAAGAGAAAATAACCAAATTTAATTACAGATGTACATATAAGAATCCCACATACCTGAGAGGTTCAGAGATGGAAAGGGAAAATGGGGTATACATGACATTCTGAGCTAAGATGTGAAGCATTGGGGCTTCACAGGGGAGGAGGGTCATTCACAGAAATATCAGAAGAGCAGATGTTTAGTTATTAGAAGTTTGCCCTGCCCCATAGAAAGGTCATAATAAAGTTATTTTTAATGAGGGCAAGGCCTCTAATTTAAATTCTTTATGGGAGAAGTAAAAGTTTCTCATGAGCCCTCAGGGCCTCAGTTGCCTTCAGCTCAAAGTAAATCACATGCCAAAGTGGCACATCTTTGGGAGGCTTGTTCTGAATCCCTTCAAGCTTGCCTTTGAAACTTTCTGAATTTTACATTCTAGAAGTTGGATTGATACATTGTTCCAGATCTCATTTAACCAGTCCCAGTCTTGAGAACAGTTCAGTTGGGTTAAATAGTTACATCTCATTTCAGGAGTCTGTAATTCAGGTGGGTTCCGAAAGTTAGTCCTATGGCCCAAGCAAGCAGAGATAACATGAATTTCCTAAACTAATAAAGCCACGTAGAATGAATGAAAGTCGTATATTTAATGCTAATAATATGTCTAAAGACATGTCTGTTTAACCAAACCAAACTCAAACTAGCTTTAGCATCAAATATTTTTCCCCAGATCGCGTGATCCTGAATAGCATTGGGTTAGTTTTTATCATATTTTTGAAGATTTTTATTTCTATTTAGCTGCTGAAACCAATTACATAGAAATCTATTACAAATGAGTAATACCATCCCAGAAATAGAAACACACATGAACATACTGACGGACACAAACAGAGCCTTCGTTTTTAAATTACTGACACGAGATGGGTATGATAATATAAAATTCACTAGTTGTAAAGTTTATCTGCTCAGATTGGTAAAGGTTATTCTTATTAACATTTGTGCTGAAGACAATCAAGATTTGTATTTGTTCTTATAAGGGAGTCTTGTAGTCAGTGGCAGTTTGTGCTTTCAAAAAAAACCTTGTTTCCCTTTTTCCTTCAGTCATAGGAATTGAGGATGGTAAAGATAGGTGGGTTTTGAACTGCTTCTAAAGCTGTATTTCTACTTTTGCAAAGATTTGTAAGATAAGGACAGTTGCTGTCAATATTCTCAAAGAATTGGTTTGTAACTTAAGTGACATCATAGACTGATCTACCCACACAACTAATTACATTACCCCTAATAAGTTTTTTCCCCTCTGGGTACATCGTTTTATTTTTTTATTATAGTAATTAAATTTTTAAAAAATTCATTGTCAAGTTTCAGCTGGGACACTGGTAAATAGTAATGACAGTATTAAGCAATTCCATGGACTCAAGAGGGTGCAAAGGTTATTACCTTCCAGAGTCACTCTAATAGCCATAAGAAAGAACTGACAGCCTACAAGGCCCAGGCAGGCAGAAAGCCAAACCATGCCTTAGGATACAGGCACTAGCTATCCCTAGGAGAAAAAAGATTAATAACCAGTTGGTCTGGATTTGGGAAGGAGAGGACAAGGTGAAATTTTATTTACCTCTCTCATTGGGCTCTGGAGGTAATCCATTTACAATACTTTTAAGGATCTTCCCTGAATTTAAGAAATTTTCTAAATATGCCCTTAAGTTCAATCCTTGACTAAGGAATGAAAACTAACTGAGGACAATCACCTGTAAGGGTCAACATCAATCTTACAGTGTTTTGTACCTTTTCCTGAGTTAGAGATTAAGAAAATGCTCCAGTTACACATTAGAATCAAAGGAGGAGGTATAAGGAGAGTTACATAAAATTCATTGGTGATAGATTAAGGGGGTGGCAGAAAGCAAAGCAAGGGAATCTCTGGGATTGGATAAAAAGTACAATGGAGGGATAAATACTCCTTTTACATTGATAGGTATAAGAGACTTAATAATTAACATTTCCAGCACATAGAGATGGTATGCATGAGACAAGATAACAAATAAGGGATTCCCTGGTTTCCTGCTCTGGTGTAGTGGGTTGTGTCCTGAGGGGTCTGAAAAAAAAAAGGGGGGGGGAATTGCTCTGACATTCAAAGGTATGTTATCTTAGATACAAAAAAGATAATAGAGAAGCTCACCTAAGGTAAAGATAGACCTTTGTCAAGAAAGCTACAGCCCAGGATGTGACTACCTGCTATGACCTGCTTTTTAGTTAGGAATTTTTATGTTCAGATCATCCTATGTTGTTAATTTTGGTCTCTGAGTTTATAGGGGCCACCCTGCTGGCCTCCCTGAGCATGTCAGGTTTAATGTGTGGCCCCTTTTTCATCCACAGGGCCACTGTCATGGCATTTCATTTATTTACATATCTTTCAGATGTCTTTTTAAAGATTATATAGCATTCCATGTTGTATATTACAACTTGCCAGTCTCCCTGTTGATTTCTATTTATGTTGTTTCCAATTTTTATTTCAAGCCACGTGTCAGTCTTTTATGGTTCTGGATTTCCTGTCTTGCTTAGAAAGTCCTCTCCATACCCATACTTGTAAAAATATTTTTATTTTTCTGTGATACTTGGATACCTTTTCTTTTGATATTGTCAGGGAGGGAAATTTTTCATTTACCCTTCTAGGTTCTTCTGGCTGATCTAATAATCAAATTTACATGAGACAGATTATCAGGAGAAAAACAAAATTAAACTTCAATAACATGTAGATGCCCTGTATACATGAGAAAGACTCAGGAAATCTCAGGAAATCACATTTAGCTAAAGATAAATATTGATTTTGGTGGTGGGGAGTCCTTAATGGGAAGTTACCAGGAAAAGCACAGTAAACAGGATAGGATTGTACAGACTTAAGTTCAAGCCTTCTCCATGGATAAAGGTTTTCAGAGATTTAGATATCCTTCTCATCCTGGTATAATGAGTGAAACACTCTTAAAAGGGAGATTTCCCTTACACATGTGAGTGTCCAAATCTGTAGAGAATTTTTACAAGAGTTTGAGCCAAAACTTGACGACATTGTGGGGAAGTAAGACCTCAAATGCTCAGGAGGATGACAGTTTCTTTTATCCATTTGGAATAAGGAGAGAATGTAAGGAAGAGTACATCAAGGTGGAATAAAGTGAGGTACAGGATCATTAACAAGATTATGTGCTCCCTTGAGGGTGGTTAAGTCTTCCAGGGGTCTGGAAAAGATTATTTCTATGAACCTAGACACCAAGAGCAATGGTTAGGCCTTGCTTGAGGCAAAGATAACCTTGTACTAGAGGAGTTTATAGGCTTCAAAGCATGACTGTACATGACCTGTGCAGTTAGGAAGTATAATCAGATCACCCTGTGAGGTTACTTTGAGTGAGATTTATTACAGTGCCCTTTTTTTACCCACGTTACAAAGGGTAGCTTCTGCTTGGCTCGCAGAGTTTATCCCATGTTTGCTGTTTCTTAAAATTAACCAGCCTAAAATAAGATCTCCAAAGAGGTATATTTTGGGGTGGCAAACTCTGCTCCCTTTCAATATTTACTTTAAATTTTTTTCTAGAATATATTTGGCTCATGAACATTTTATTGTCTCTGTTTACCATTGTGGGCTTTCAGAACGAATCACCCCAGGCTGTGTCTTCATAGTATGTGGATTGTTTTGAGCTAAAGGCAACTTTAGCTGTGGGCTCAAGAGAAACTTCTGCCCCTCCCTTAACTACCTAAAAGAACTTGAATTAGGGGACTTGCTCAAAATAAGAGATTAGAGATAACCTCTTTTACCTACCTCTAAGACAGGGCAAACTTCTATTTATTAAACAACTACTTTTCTATCATCCTGCAATGACCCTGTGAAGCCCCCAAGGCACCTTCCTTCATCCCTAGCTCACAATGTCTCATATGTTTCTGAACTTTTCATGCATGTGGGGTCTCTGACTCTCATGTGTTCAGAGTTCTCATATGTATGTATGTATTAAATTTTATTATTTTCTCTTGCTAATCTGTCTCTTGTCTATTTGATTATTAAACCATTCCCAGTGTCTGTTAGAGGTCCTATATACTGGGAATGGCCAAAACCTTACCTGGTAGCCTCCCTGTGAGAACATAACCTCTTGCCTACAGCAGTTACTCTTGGGGTTTCCTTCAATATTGAACCTTATGTAAAGAAGGCACTCGATATATGGATTTTGAACGAAAATAAAATATAGGTAGGTTAAAAGAAGAAGCATAGAACACTGAAATGTCGAAGGCCTACCAGTCCAGTTCTCCTTTTGGCTCTTCTCAAGCGGCCTGGAGTTTTCCTGCTCCTCCTCAGACCCAGAGTGCGGAGTCATTCACACCTGAACCTCAGTCCTCCCACCTTTCCTGCCACTCAAGACTCCATGGCATTTAACTAGTCACTGAGCCTCTTAAGTCTCAGTTTTCTATTTGGTAGATTGGGAATTATACCCATCTCATCAGTTCTTGTGAAGATAGAGAAAATGTGTGTAGAGCACAGCACCTGATAAGTAGGAAATGCTCAATAAATGGTTACCTGCTTTTAATGCTGATTAATGCCTTCTGCTGAATCCTTTTGGTTGAGAAGAACCTGACTAAAGGTGTTGATCACGATAACATCTTTCATTTTAGTTGCTGTAGGTAGTGCTGTAAGTTCTACACCCGAAACACTTCCTCCCACCCACTGCAGCCACCTGACTTCACCTCCCACCCAGATTTGCTCTTGAAGCGTTGCTGCTATAGTGAGCTTTTCCAAACCCAAATCACTGAATTTATTGATTCTACTTAAACTGTATGGTTCCCATGGCTCCCCATGTATGGGAAAAGGCCTCTTAAGACCTGGGCCATCTCTGCTGCTATATCACCTGCATACCCCCCTGACCTTTCACCCCACCTCTTCAGATGCATTCCTGGTATGTTTTCTGGGCTAGTTAGCTTGTTGGACACACTGCCCTGTCTTTGGCTCAGAACACCCTTCCTATTTAGTGTTCCAGGCTGCCTAGTACTTTTGCTCCATCTTCAAAACCCAGTTCACAAAGCTCATCCCCAGAGATGTGTTTGTTAGCTCACCCAAAAAGAGCTGATCATTGCCCACTTTGGGCCACCACTATATTTAATACACACTCCAGGTTTAGACCACATACATCTTGATTGTGAAGGCTGGTCTAGCCTCAACATTAGACTAAACCATCTGACCCATCCTGTTTTGTATGTTGGTTATTTATCTACTTCTGCTACTGGACTTTGAGTCCCTTGAAGGTAGGAGCGTAGATTCCTCTCTTTTTATTTCTGTAGCCTGACCTCGCTATGTCTGGTTACTTACTTTTCAGTGTCCAAATAACAATAATAGTAATGGGATTGGCTGAGATGGGCTGTGGATGCTCCCATAAGAATGAGAACATTTGGCTTCTTCCTCTCCAGGTGCTCTCTCTAATCCTGAGTTCTTCAATTATGGGGTGGAAGCATATGAAGCCTGCAAGAAGAGGTCTTTGACCAGTGACATAATTGATGAGCAGAAAAAGGTTCAGGAGGCTAATCTAGTGATTTTTCAGGTTTGTTTTTCCTCTAATTACTATAATTAGATTCATTTTATGTAAAAACTCTTTCTAAATACTGAGTTTTATGCTCCTTGAAGTGTTATTGATGTTGTTAGCACATTTGCACACTTATTTATGTCTAGTTGGATAAGGAGATCACTCATTCAATATCCTGACCTCCAAGTAAATAGGAATGATTTTCCCTGTAGCCCAGTGGTTCAAGAAACATCTGAGTCATGCATATCATGTTGCTTTTATTCCCTTTGGCTCCCCACCCCCAGACAGGCACAGCTGCACGAAAACCAGATTTATCTGTACCAGTGTTTATCAGGGATTTTTAATCAAGTGTAGCTCCTGCTTTAAATATCCAGATAATTAAGAGGAAAATCTTTTGTTTTCTGCCTCTCACTTGTTGCCTCACCTGCTCACTATTCTTGTATTCATTCACAAATTGTCCCAGGACCATGGATTCTCTGCAGAGAGAACTGGCCCAGGACACTGCTTCTAAGGGCTCTAACTCACCCAGGCCTCTCCCCAGCACAGCTAGACAGACTGCAGTCATGGGTGTGACCACAAGCCTGGCAGTAGAATAAACAAGTGCTTTTCGGGAGTCATTGGGTTGATGGAAATCCAAGTCAAACTAGAAAAAAGGAGAATTTATTCTAAGGGCCCTCGTCACTTAGGTCTTCTGGAACCCAAGGACAGACCGTGGCAAGGGAGAGTGGAAAAGAGGCTTGGACACCTCTGCTCTTCCTCTGGGTTCATTTTCCTTTCTCCACAAGCTGGCTCTGTTCTTCTCTTGCTGAACACCAAGGACTGGCGTCTCTAGATCCAGAATCTCCAAGATCTATCTGATTGGTCCAGGTTGTCTGTTTCCCAGCTCTGCTTGACAGCAGGGAGTGTTCAGGAGAACAAGACCACCTCTTCCTGGCATCAGGATGATGGGGCTATATCAAGACTGGCCTTAGAACCATGCTCAGCTCTCTTGCTCTTCTCTTCCTGTCTCCCTGGGGTCAGCTGACCACTCATGTAACTAGGTAGCTAAACAAGCTAAAGCCTGTTCTTTTTACAGTGGATTTTCTTTATTACTACCCCATTTCACATCTCTTCTCCTCCTTGCCTTCCTTCTTCCTGATACTTTGCATAGAGGGTCTGCATTGTTAGTTTATTTTTTTCATTCAGCACTACTGCTACTGATAACATAGCTCACCATTCACTGAGCAGTTACTCTGTTCTGGGCACTATGATGTGTCACTGGATTCTTACCACAATACTGTGAGCTAGTGACTAGTAGTAGCCCTATTTGCAGATTAGGAAGAAGAGGGACAGAGAAGTTAAGAAACTTGTCAAACATCACACAGCAATAGGTTGTGGAGCTTGGATTTCAATGCCACGTCCTGAGTTAGATTTATAGTGAAAGCACACGAAACATGGACTTCCTTTTACCTTGGATAGCAGATTATTGTCTGTGTCCATCTCTCTTCATTGATGACATTGTTGCATATAGTGTTAAGGCTCCCATGGGAACCGAGGGAACTTCAAGTAAGTCTTACTGCTGGTGTACGGAATCTAAGGATAAGGCTTTAGTTTGTGTATTCTCAGAACCTAACTCCGTCTAATTCCCAGATGCCAACAAGTCACCTCCCAGGCAAACACTTTTCTACATTCTTCTTCTTGTCCCCTTGATTGGATCCATCACAGAGACTGCTGCCACAGAACCAGCAGAGCTTCCCAGCACCTCCCTGCCTACTGAGGGACCAGCATTAGGGGGTTATCACTGAGGGATGATGAACTACCTGTAACAACAACCAGGACCATTGTCAGCTCTGCCCCATCCCACCCCACCATCCTATGTCCACACTGCATGCCTCAGAGTGAAAGGGACGAAGTGTGCTTATTCATGCTGCCATGTGGATTACATTCCTGCCCAGTTGCCTGGGAAGAGAAGGAGAGTAGGATTCCTTCTGAGTCACCAGATAGACTAAAACTACTAAATCTGAGACAACTGCCTCATTGTTTTGTCCTTGGTGTTGTCTCTAGTTCCCGCTGTACTGGTTTAGTGTGCCAGCCATCCTAAAGGGCTGGATGGACAGGGTGCTGTGCCAGGGGTTTGCCTTCGACATCCCAGGATTCTATGATTCTGGTTTTCTCAAGGTATGTGCTTTGGGATAAGGATCACTCTAGGGGAGGGAAGGGGGCGTCTCATTAAGTTATATTTCTGGTTTACTTTTTTAAAAATAAATTCTGTGTAAGTTGCAGGGGGAGGTTAAAGAGGGGAAAATAAATATCGATTGAGCATCAGCTATGTGCAAAGAAAGCCCTGTGTACTGTACACGATGAGAAAAGCATTGTTTTGAAGTCATGGAGCTTTGTCTAGTGAAGGATACAGACATATCCACAGCTAACTATGTGCATGGCCAAAAGGCTTAGAGCTGGTATCAGGGGAGGGTGAAGAGGGCCACACGTGGTTAGCCCTGGCTCCAAGAGGCAGAATAGAGCTTTGGCCTCATACTAGTTCACCTTTCAGTGTTTCCCATTCCTACCTTGAAAAGATAATATGACACCTATGTAGCAGGATGAAGATTGCATAGAAGCTGCTAGATACCCAATACATGATAGATATGAATTTCTTACTAAAATATGTGATTTTAAAAAATGCTAAAAGCCTCAGAAAATAGTGCAAATAAGGAAAACGCTGAGTCACAAATATCTGGCTTTGACCATAAGTAATGCCATCGTTTAGTGAATGCCATGTGTCCACACCATTCATCACCTCTTGCAGCCCTGACACACACCCAGGTCAGCGCCTCTGACTTAGCCTCTTCTCATTCCACATGACTGAAGTCCACTGTCTACCAGAAGCTGAGGCAAATCTGAGCTCTGGGGTTGCTCAGACCACGTTTTCTGATTGTTCCCTCCCCTCTTCCCATTGGATGTAGTTGTCACCTATTGCTGGGCTTGCTAAAAATGGGAATGTTATATTTGTCTCTGGAGGGAACTGCCCTCAGATTTTCCCTTCTAGTCATTATAAGGCTTTGTGCTGGCGTCACAGTAGCATTTGTTTGTCTCTACCTCTGGAATCTGTGCAAACACATTTGCTTTTCCTTCCGCAGGATAAATTGGCCCTTCTTTCAGTAACCACTGGGGGCACAGCCGAAATGTACACAAAAACTGGAGTCAGTGGACATTTTAAGTACTTCCTTTGGCCCCTCCAGGTATCCATTGTACCCCCCACCCTTACCTGTCTGTCTCCCACAGCTCCCCCAGAGATACACCAGAAGCCTGAAACCCAGACCATTTTGACTCTACCTAGATACAGAAAATTATAACAATTTACCCTTTTAAATTTTTTTATTTAGCAGTACTGCAAAGGTTGGCCAATAAGGACAACACGTATTATAATGATAGCCTTTGGTATTGTCTGGGTGGAAGCTAAGCCAAACCTGGTTAGCCGAAGTCCGCTCCGTGTGTGTGGTAAACAGAATTGCCCCCACGTGGCCCTGTGCAGGCACTGAGCACTGGCAGAGGTGTAGCGACCTCCACAGGCTGTGTCTCTTGAAGGCGGCATCGTTCTCAAACCTTGGTGAGAGGTGCCCTGGGTTAGGCATTTTCGAGAGCCTCATGAACGCCCCACAGGCGAGGTCCATGGAGCCAGGAGCTGTGCCTCCTCCCCAGAGACCCCCACTCCAGATTTTGAGGACTCAGGACTCGTGCTCCCAGGTGGAGGCCAGGCTGTCTGTGTATGCGCCCTTGGGCCCGAGGGGTAGCAAAGGATGGCTCGCTGCAAAGGAGAGAGCAGTGGGCAAGGCATGTTCAAGCAGCCTGTGGTTAGGGAGAAAAGGGTCAGGCCACCACATCTCAGTACAGAACTCCAGGGAGGACCAGAACCTGAGATGGAGACTGTTCTTCCAAGTAGTTATGAAGGGATGTTTGTGGAGGGAGGAGATCACATATTTAACAGTTTGTGAGCACTCTTAAAATGTAGACAGTGGTATGTGGGCCTCTTGCCCTCCGACCAACCCTGGAAGAGCAGGCCTAGACGAGAGTGTGGGTTTTAAGGAAAGGAATACACAGGGAGGAGAGTGATTGTTCTAGAAAATAAGTGGTCTTCTCTGAAAGGAGATGAGACAGTGTTTCCATTTAGTGATGCTCCGCTGAAGGAAGTGATGTTACAAGCCTGAACTTCTTTCTCCACAGGCCAACCAATCTCTTATGTGCCATTAACCAAGTTTAAATTCTTGTTTTTAAAAATCTTTATATTTTTTTAGTTTGCAAAAGTATTGTTATAGAAAAAAGTGAGACTATAAAATATAAAAATAGAACTCAGTCCTCCTAATCGTACCTTAAAAATAATCACTTTTAATGATTGGATGTAATTCTTAATGGCCCATATAAATTCTTACATATATATTTTTTATTATTAGGTATATTGTTTATTTTTTTACATAAACGTTATGCCATAAATATAGCTTCATATTTCTTGTTTTCATTTCACATATATCTTGAACAACCTTCCATGGTGGCATCTTTTAGCTAGAATAATCTCATTCTAGAATAATCCATTTTATGAATGTGCCATAATTTGCTTAATCAGTCAGAACCATAAAGTATAGTATCTGAATCAGTAGCAAAGATTACGGATTAATCTCAATGATCAGAACGGGGAACTTCCAGCCACCCAGAAGTTCTTTATTTCACTTGTAAAGGCCAGCATCCTAAGAGTATAGGGCCCTTCAGTTGTTTTCAGTTACCCACTAGCATTAATGTTGTTCAGTTATTTTTTTAAAGGCTTGTTTCATACTATTTCCCCCTTTAATTATTTAACTGAATGATATGTAAAGGGTGTGGCTTCTAATCATTTATTTTCTTTCTTTTTTTCTGGCTATAGCATGGTGCATTGCACTTCTGTGGATTTAAAGTCCTTGCCCCTCAGATCAGTTTTGCTCCTGAGTTTGCATCAGAAGAAGAAAGAAAGGGGATGGTGGCATCCTGGGCCCAGAGGCTGAAAACTATCTGGAAAGAAAAGCCCATCCACTGCACACCCCCTTGGTACTTTGGGGAGTAACACTTTGTGCCATGTACACATCATAAGACATGCAAGCACATGCAAAGAGATGATGCTGTAATAAAATGAAATTACTACAAAGTTAACTGGATTTGTTTAATGATGTGCGTGAATATCTTCAGAGGTTTACACAGCCAGATCCAACATGTCAGCAGTCAGCTGGTTGCACTGAATTCTATTTTGACTAATATTTTTCACTCACGCTTTCTTTTCTAACTTCTTTCCATTTCCCTATGTTCAGTTTTCATGAATAATGTTGTTTTCAGATAGTTCTCTTCACATGAAGCTGGATTTGTTAGTTTTGTATTTTGTATGATTTCATAACTTTAGAGTTTCTGCTTTTTCATGGGAAAGTTTAATCTTTTCACAGCTAGTGTCTTACTGCTGTATTTGGACTTATTCCATTTTGCTTTTTTTTTACTTGCATTATGACTACAAAGTTTTAATTGAACAGCCATTTAAAATATATTTAAAATCATTGAGTGCCAATTACAGTGAAATTTTCCAAACAGGCCATTCAATCACTATGCATGTGTTCATGTTACACTACTAATTACTGCACAGCAGAGGCGTGGATGGATGGAGGGGTCTCCCTAAAAACAAGTTTAAGAGATTAAATCTTCTCCTTCGTCTTCCCTCCTCCTCCTCCTCATAACTGCTGAGTAAAGGGGTCTTTATTCCTTATTCCCAACACTCCCACAGGCCTCGTCACATCAGACTCAGCCTATACTTCTAGCTGGATCCTCCTCATCAAACACCATCTTGTTGGAATACTCATCTTCGAACCACTTTTCACCTGCAACATCTTTCTCTTCCTTAGCATCATCAAACGCTTATCTATCTGCATTTTCTTCCTCCTCTTTCCATCTGATGCATCAACAGATATTTTTTCAGATACATCTTCTTCCTTTTCACCTGAACCTTCTCACTCTCAGAGCTTTCCTCAGTACTCTCTCAGAACCATCTTCTTCAGATTCTAATTTTTCAGAGTCATTGTCTCCTAACTGTTTTTCAATACTATTTTCTTCCAATTAATTTTTGGAGCCACCTTCAAACTTTTTTCAGAGCAGTCTTTCCTCCAAGCCATCCTCAGACCTTTTTAGTCTGATTTCTTTTCAGGGTCACTTTTATACCTTTTACAAAGCCATTATCTTCTTAATCTTTTTTGAGTCTCTTCTGTTTAGGTTCTCTTTTGAGACCATTCTCTTTAGACTTTCAGAACTGCCTTCTTTAGACTCTCTTTGGAGGCCACGTTCTTTAGCATCATTTTTGAAGCATCTTCAAAATCTTCGCAACTTCCGTTTTTTCAAATATCTTTTCATAAATGGTTTCTTCTTTTTTAAAAGGATTTAATACAGTATTTATTCCACACTCACATTCTCTGTTATCTGAGTACAAGTCATAAGAACAGTCTATCAAATAATTTGCCAATAATCTTAAGTAGTGCAGCATAGCATTATGATATGTCTTATGTTTTATTATATGTCTCTGTTCTAGATTTAGTTTAAATATTCAAACAGCAATTTTAATTATCAATAAAAAAATTTTTGACATTAAGGACACTATATCAAGTTGTTTCATTATTTAAGTATTTTCCATTTATAAAAATGCTTTGGAAGCTTGTGACTTGAATCTGTTTCTCTACTCATCTGCTCCACCCTCCCTCAGTTTCATGTTAGTATAGAGTTGCTGCAAGAATGCTAGTAAAGGCGATAATTTTTTTAAATATACTTTAAAATTTGAGAAATTCAAAAATAAAAAAGATTATATTCCTATATTTTTTCAAATAAAAAAGAAAAATAAATTATAGGCATACTGTGTCCCTTTGAGATTGAATGCTAAAAAGACTTTTGATCAAATCACAAACTAATTTAAACCTCTGCATAAGAAATTAACTTTTCATAAATTCTCTGTGAAGTTAATTGTGGAGAATATTAAGTGGTACATATTAATAAGAACCTTCCAAGATAATATAGTGTGGAAAAGAATGTTAATCCTACAACCACTGCCCTCATGTACATTGAAAGCACATAATTCTCTAAAAGACATCCAAGATCCATTCTCAAAGTATTTAGCATTCTCTTACAAAAAGCAGTCATGCCAATTTCAGTACACAAACCATAATCCCACACCTACAAAATAATATAATTAACAGCAGTTTATTGCCTTACACAGATTTAACCAGCATGGCAACTATGCTAAGTAAATTAAAACATTTTTAGGACATATGTACAAACTGTACATCTCAAAGCAATTAATAAAAATGCAAGAACAATCCTTAAGTGGACTTATACATATTGCAAGTAGAGCAATCCTAAATAATTTAACAAGCATAGTTAGTGGCTACATGAAAATATAAAATACTCCAGTGAAAGCAAAACTAATTAATTTTAGAATCTAATGATGATATAGAAACAGTTATATAAAATCAGAACAAAATTCATAGTAATATATATCAAATTTTATTTCTCATCAAATGGATTAGGTATGTAGTGCCTAATGAACAAAAGAGGAAAAGAAGTTGAAGAATTTGCCATTGTGGAGAATTGAGGGATGCAGCAGAGGGTCATATACAAGTCCTGAGTTCAGTCCTAGTTTTGCCGGTAACTGACAGGCCTTGAACTAACTGATCAACCTCTTTGGGCCTCAAGTTTCCTCATTATGAATTAAGGGGAGTCTGGCCTTCTATAGTTACTCCACTTGATGTGCAAGATACTAGTAGGCCCTCGGTCCTGTCATGTTTTAATCTTCCCTGAAGTCTCAGAAAGAATCTGAAACACTGCTTGTGATCTCCAATAGTCCAGTCCTGGGGCTGATCCCGACTTGAGTTGTGTACACTAGTATGCCTGATTTCTATCTGTCTCTATTTCTTTCTGTAAAGTAGGTAGATGCAGTGAAATGTAAATTTGTTAAAATGTGTCGAGGACAAAGTTTATGAGGAATCAGATCATGTGTCACTTGAATTTCTGAATCAATGATGGAAGTTCTGTATTTTGTGCTGATTTCTCCTGGCATGAGTAGCAATCTGTAAGTTTTACCATTATCTCCATTTTACAGATGAGTAAATTGAGACAGAGTTGAAGTAATTTGATCAGAGTGCAACCACTAACAAATAAGCAGAGCTGAGGCTCAAAGCAAGGCAGCCTTTTCCAGAGTTTGTGCTCAAAACCACTCAAGTTAAAGAACCCTGTTGGGGCATTGGGGTTGAGACAGTGCTGAAAATAAGCCATTTTTAAGAAATGACGCTGAGACCCTAATGAGGACATATAGTGGGAAAAGGAGAAATCTGAGCTGGGGCTCTCTGCTCAACAAGGACCTGACATTTTGAGAGTCAAGGACTCTTTTGCAAAGTGTCTGGTTGAAGTTGGAAATCCCACTGACACTTTCATTTCCTGCTCTGTGGCAGACAATATTTCTGAAAAACGCTCCTGCAGCAGAGGCCAGTTAAATCACAACAAATACACTTTTAAATGCATTGTTGAGTTCCTGAGAAACTAAGGGAAATGTCCAAGTATATCTCCAAACCTTTCTTTTCCCATCCCCACCACCCAACCTCGCCCCACAACAGAAACCTAACTTAGGCTGCCTCAGTATCAAATGAGGATATCAATTCTCTAGCAAAAAGGATAAAGGTGAGTAGATAGTGGGTTTGAGTAATGTAGGCAGCTGAACTGAGACCTTGCATAAAGGGGGCCATCCTTGTGAGTAGACGGGTAGAAATGTACCTCTGCCCTTAAAGGGAGACAGGAGGTTAATTTGTCTATCTCCATCTTAGCTCTGGGTAGAAAATATTTCTCTCCTGTATCATAGGATCTTGGAATGGAATTTATTCTATTCACATCTACAGAGCACAAGGAAATCTAAAGAAGTTAAGTTGTCCCAAATGAAGATAACCCTTGGTATAAAAAGTAAACGTAAATTTTCTCTGGAGAAAAACATCATCGCATGGCTGTCAGGATTCCCCTTGATTACTATCAGCCTAATATAAGTGCCCAATTACCAAACACCTGAGAAAACAAAACATAATAACTGAGAATAAGCAGAAATATCAAGCAATATACTGAGCTTCAAACATTGTCTTTATGAGATACATAACACAAAATAACTATGTATAAAATGTTTAAAGAAATAAAAATGGAATCAAACACTGAGCAACATATAAGAAACATTCAAAAGAGACCAGATAGATTTGAAAAATAACTCAGTGAATTAAGTGAAGCAGTATATTAGACACAGATGAAGAGAGGACTAGTGAACCAAAAGATCTGAACAAATAATGAAACGAGTAGGATATAAAATAGATTAAGAGGCACAGGGAATATTTTAATTGGATTTCTAAAATGAGAAATGAGGGAGTGCCATATTTCAAAAATTACAATAGCTGGAAATTTCTCAGAATTTGTGAAAGATATTAGTACTCAGATTTAATAAGTACCACATAGCTCAAGCAGGATAAATAAAAGAAAACCAATACCCATACATATCCATTTGACTCTTCAAATGGATAAAAAATTAACTATCTGCAGTTTGCAAGAGAGATATATCTAAAACAAAAATGCGGAAAGGTTAAGGATAAAAGGATGGATAAAGGTATACCATGCAAATACTAACCCAGAGAAGACAGGATAATAACTGTATTAATATCAAATAAAAACAAACAATAGGACAAAAAACATTGTTAATAATACAGAAAATTTCTCTGTAATGATAAAAGTTTTAATTCTATATGAAATTATATCGACCCCAAGCTTGTGTGTATTTAATAAACAGCATTAGACTATTATACAAAGCAAACACTAAATTATAAAAATAAATTGACAATTCAATTATCAGAGTGGGAGATTTCAGCACACATCTAGTAAATGGTAAGTCAAATATGCAAAATTTAAAAAAAATTGAACAAAATTAATTTAATACTTACATAAAAGTCACTGTACCTAACAATAAAACATATTTTTCACAAACCTTCATGGAAAAATTATAAAAATTATGACCTCAACAAATCCCAAAGGATGTGTAACATACAGACCTTCTCTGACCAAATTATAATTAAATCAGAAATGTAAAATAAAGATAACTAAAAAAACTACTTTATTTGAAATTTGACAACCCTCTTTTCAATAGTTCATAGATCAAAGTTGAAATTGTAATAAAAACTTTAAGAGTATTTAAAACTGAATAGTAATTAAAATATTGCATTATCAAAATGTGTGGATTGCAGCTCAAATAGTATTTTGAAGGATATTTATATCGTTGAATACTCATTAGCAGAGAATAAAGATTGAAAATGAATAAGCTAAATATCAAATATAAGAGATAAAAGAACACATATGCACGCACACAAATGCAAGGCATTTCACAGAAGAGGATGCACACCTGGCCAATTCACATAAGAAAATATGTCAACTTAATTTTTAAAGAGAAATGCACAATGCTATACCATTTTACAACCACAAGAGTAGCAAAATTCTAAATTTAGATAGGAGTAAGTGTGAGAATGGAGGTCAAAAGGAAAACATATACATTGCTAGTGGATGTATTCATGCAAACTTTAGAAAATTTACTGTGTAAAATTGAGTATTTATACATTTTACTCTCCAGTAAAAAAAAAAAAAATTTAACTACAGGCACACATCAAAGTATATACATTTCATAATCATAAAGTCGAGTGAAAAAAATGATGGTTACAGAATATCACTTAAACTAAATATAAAATCATGCCAAATAAAAAATAATTTTGCGATATATACTGAAGGGGTAGAATTATAAGAAAACATTCAGAATAGTAATGTGATGAGAAGGGCACACAGATGTCTAAAGGCATATTGTTGTTCTATTTCTCAAATTAAAAGATAAATATTCAAGTATTCATTTTACTGTCTTTTACGTCATATTTATATAACATTTACTTTTACACATGAGAAATTATTTTTGTTATTTAGTGACGTAGAGTAAATATACAAAATATTGGTTTCAGGTATACTATTAGTCAGGCATTTATAAACCTGATGATATGATCACCACAGTAAGCATAGTAATCACCTATCATCACGCAAAGTTTCACAATACTATTGACTACATTCGCCTTCATCTTTTTCACTCATTCCCTCTGGCAATCATTAGTTTAATCTCTGTTTCTGAGTCTGTCTTTGTTTTGTTTTATTTGTTTGTTTCTTAGATTCCACATATAAATGAAATCATGAGGTATTTTTCTTTCCTCGACTTTTTTCACTTAGGATAATACCCTCTAGGTCCATCCACATTGTTGCAAATGGCAAGATAATCATTATTTTTTATTCTGAATAATTTTCACATCTTCTTTATCCATTCATCTATCAGTGGACACCTAGGCTGCTTTCATATCTTGTTATTACAAACAATGCTATGATAAACATAAAGGTATATACATCTTTTCTAACTTGTATTTCTTTAGTTAAATATCCAGAAGTAGGGTCATATGGTAGTTCTATTTTTTTGTTTTTTGAGGAACCTCCATACTGTTTTCTATAGTGAGTGCACCAATTTACACTCCCATCAACAGTGTATAAGGGTTTCCTTTTTTCTACATCCTCACCAACACTTGGTATCTGTTCACCTTTTGATAATAGCCATTCTGACAAGTGTGAGGTGATATTTCATTGCGGTTTTGATTTTTATTTCCCTGATAATTAGTGATGTTGAGCATCTTTTCATATGTCTGTTGGCCATTTGTATATTCTCTTTGGAGAAATGCGTATTCATGTTATCTGCCCATTTTTTGATCAGATTGTGTTTTTGTTTTTCTATTGTTATTGAGTTATATAAATTCCTTACATATTTTAAATATTAACCCCTTATTGGATATACTTGGAAATATATTCTTCCATTCAGTGGGTCATTTTTCCATTTTATTGATGGAATGCTTCTTCACTGTGAAGAAGCATTTTAGTTTAATATAGTCCCATTTGGGTTTTGGTGAGGTTTGGGGTTTTTTGTTTGTTTTGTTTTGCTTTTGTTTTCCGTGCTTGAGGGGCTATATCCAAAAAAGATTTTACTAAGAGCTATGTCAAAGAGTTTACTTCCTGGATTATTTTCTAGAAATTTTATATTTTCAGGTCTTACTTTTAAGTCTTCAAACTATTTTGCATTTATTTTGGTATATCCTGTAAGGATTGGTCCAGTTTTATTTTCTTCATGTATCTGTCTAGCTATCTCAACACCACTTATTAAAAAGACTGCTATTTCTTCATTGTGTATTCTTGCCTCCTTTTTCATAGATTAATTGACCATATAAACAAGAGTTAATCTCTAGGCTCTCTATTCTGTTCCATTGATCTATATGTCTGTTTTTGTGTTTTATAGCTTTGTAATATAGTTTGAAATCCAAGAGCATGATTCTCCAACATTGTTCTTTCTCAGGATTGCTTTCACTATTAATGGTCTTTTGAGGTTCCATATAAATTTATTCCTAGATATTTTATTCTTTTTGATGCAATTGTAACTGGGGTTGTTTTCTTTATTTCTTCTTTAGATTATTCATTATTAGGGCATGGAAATGTGATGAATTTTTTATATTTATTTTGTATACTGCTACTTTATTGAATTAATTTATTAATTATAATTTTTGGTGGAGTCTTTAGGGTTTTACTTCTTCCTTCCCAGTTTAGATGCCTTTTATTTCTTATTTCGTCTGATTTCTGTGGTTAGGACTTCTAATACCATACTGAATAATAGAGGTAAGAGTGGGCATCCTCGTCTTGTTCCTGATCTTAGAGGAAAGGCCTACAACTTTCCACCATTGATACGATGTTACCTGTGAGTTTGTCATATATAGACTATTATGTTGAGGTAAATTCTCTCCATATCTATTTTGTTGAGAGATTTTATCATAAATGGAAGTTGAATTTTCTCAAATGCTTTTTCTGCATCTATTGAGATGATAATATGACATGTTATCCTTGGTTTTGTTGATGTGGTTTATCACATTAATTGATTTGCAGATATTAAACCCTTCTTGCATCCTTGGGATAAATCCCACTTGATTATGGCCTCTAATATTTTTAATGTATTGTTAGATTCAGTTTGCTAATATTTTTTGAGAATGTTTGCATCTATGTTCATCAGAGATATTGACCTGTAATATTTTTTGTAGTATTTTTGCCTGGTTTTGGGATCAGGGTAATGTAGGCTTTGTAGAATAAATTTGCAAGGTTCCTTTCTCTTCAATTTTTGGGAATAGTTTGAGATAGAGAGGTATTAATTCTTTAAATTTATAGTAGAATGACATGATACTATATATTCACCTGTGAATTTATATGGTCCTGGACTTTTGTTTGTTGGGAGTTTTATTTTGTTTGTTTTCATTTTTTTTTGTTTTTGTTTTTTGTTTTTTAATACTGCTTCAATTTCTTTGTTAGGAATTGAAGACTCTGTTCTTCATGGCTCATTTTTGGAAGTTTGTATGTTTCTAGAAATGTATCCATTTCTTCAAGGTTGTTCAATTTGTTGCCGTATTATTGTTCATGATATTCTCTAATGACCCTTTGTATTTCTGTGATATAAAGTAACCTCTCTTCTTTTATTTCTGATTTTATTTATTTAGGCTCTTTCTCTTTTTTTCTTGATGTGTCTGACTAAAATTTTTTAAAGACTTTTTTTGTCCTTTCAAAAAACCAGCTCTTAGTTCTGATGTGTTTTTAGTCTCTATTTTATTTATTTCTTCTTTGATCTTTATTATTTCTTTTCTACTATTTACTTTTTTTCTAGCTTCTTTAAATGTAAATTTAAATTGTTAATTTGGGATTTCTTTTGTTTCTTAAGGTAAGCTTCTATAGCTATGAATTTCCCTCTAAGAAACACTTCTGCTGCATCTCATAAATTTTAAAGAGTTGCATTAAAATTTTCATTCATCTCAAGATATTTTTAATCCTGTTTGATTTTCTCTTTAATTCATTGATTATTTAGTAGCATGTTGGTGTTTTTTCTCAGTTTTCTTCTTTAGGTGGTTTCTAGTTTCATGCTGTTGTGTTAAAAAAAATGTATCATATGATTTCGATCTTCTTGAATTTGAGACTTGTATTGTGGCCTAATATATGATTAACTTAGAGACCGTTCTGTGTGCACTTGAAAAAAAAATATGTATTCTGCATTTTATGAATGAAATGTTCTATAAATATCTCTTAAGTCGATCTGTTCTAATGTGACATTTAAGGCCATTATTTTCTTATTAATTTTCTGTCTGGATGATTTGTACAATGATGTTAGAGGGGTATTGAATTCCTCTACTGCTATTGTATTGCTGTTAATTTCTCCCTTTCTATGCATTAACATTTACTTTAAATATTTAGCTGTTCCTATGTTAGGTGCATAGATATTTGCAGTTGTTATATCATCTTGGATTGGCCCCTTTATGATTATGTTATGCCCTTCTTTGTCTCTTTTTATAGTCTTTGTTTTAAAGTCTATTTTGTCTAATATGAGTATTGCTACTCCAATTTTCTTTTTGTTTCCATTTGCATGGAATATCTTTTTCCATTCTTTCACTTTCAGTCTGTGAATGTCATTTGATTTGAAGTGGGTCTCTTGTAAATAGCATGTAGATGGTCTTGCTTTTTAAAAAAAATTCATTCAACCACATTATGTTTTTATTGGAGCATTTAGTTCATTTACATTTCAAGTAGTTATTGAAAGATATGTACTTAATGCTTTTTTTTAGATCTCTGTTTCTTTCTTCTTTTGATTTCTTTGAGTTTGATAGTTTTCTTTTATATTTTGTTTAGCATCTTTTCTGGTTTTTTTTAGTAGTTTTTGGTATAGTGTTTTTTGGTTTAGTCTGTGTGTGTGTGTGTGTGTGTGTGTGTGTGTGTGTGTGTGTGTGTATTTTAAGTTGGTAAGTATTTAAGTTCAAACACATTCTAAAAGCTCTACATTTTCACTTTCCCCTCCACACTTTCTGTTTTTGACATCATCATATTTTCTAGCTTTTTGTTTTGTGTATCTCCTGATTATTTATTACAGTCATAGTTAATTTTATGACTCATGTCTTTTTACTTTCATATTAACTTTTTAAGTGATTGATTCACTCTGTTAATCCTATATTTGCCTATAAAATTTTTTCCTTGTATTTTCTTATTTCTTTTTTTTTCTGTATAAAGAAGACTTTTTAACTTTTCTTGTAAAGCAGGTTTGGAGGGGAAACTACTAAACTTTTAGCTTTTGCTTGTCTGGGAAGCTCTCTTTGTGCCATAAAGTTTCTGATAAGAAATCAGCTGATAGCCTTATGGGATTTTTCCTTGTCTGTGACTTGTTTTCTTTTTGCTGACTTCAGGATTCACTCTTTAACCTTAATATTTGCCATTTTAATTACAATATGTCTTGGTGTGTCTTCTTTGAATTCATTCTGTTTGGAAATCTCTGTGCTTCCTGTACCTGGATATGTTTCCTTCTTCAGAGTAAAAAAGTTGTCAACAATTATTTCTTCAAATATACTTTCTGTTTTTTTTATCTCTCTTCTCCTTCTGGGATCCATTGAATGTGAACATTAGTGCATCTGATGTGCCATACGTCCTTTATACTATTCTCTCTCTTTTATTTTAATTCTATTTTCTTTCTTCTGTTCTGATGAATGATTTCTACAATTCTGTCTTCTAGGTCATTAATCTGTTCTTTTGTATTAGCCAATCTGCTCTCACTTTTTTTAGTGTGTTTTTTATTTGAGTTATTTTATTTTTCAATGCTGATTGGTGCTTTATTATATTTTCCAACTCTTTGTTGAAGTTCTCTTCAAGTTTCTCTATTCTACTCTTGAGTTTGATGAGCATCCTTATGATCATTTCTTTGAATTCTTTATCAGGCAAATTACTTATCACCATTTCATTAGAATTTTGTTGTTGTTGTTGCTGTTTTACTTGTTTCTTCATTTGGGGATTTTCTACTGTCTCCCCATTTTGTTTGACTTTCTGTATTCATTCCTATGAGTTAGATAAAATAGCTATCCCTCCTAATCTTGAAAAGGTGGTCTTGTGTAGAAGTGATCTCTGTGTAATCTGTGTGTCAGGTAGGTCAGCTGGAGTCCGGGTGGGTGCATTCAATGCTTGTGATAGTGCCTGGCCAAGGGTGAGACAGCCTTGTATGAAAGTGTGTGTGGTAGTTTCCTGACTATCCATGGATGTTCTTACCATCCATGACAAATCAAATTTAGGGCAGAGCGACCTGGTGTTTGTGTACTGACATGCCCTCTTTCTACATGGGGCAGCTCTGTAGGGGCACATGGCAAAGTCCTGCTGATTACTCTCCTAGACCAGGCAGTGTTGACTACTGCCTGTGTTCATGAGGCACAACCTGTTTTTGATTGACTTCTGCAAGTACATAAGTCACATATATATATATATATATATTTTATTGACTCCTGGGCTGGGGAGCCCTCTGAGCATATGCCCTGCAGCACTATGCTGGTTCCTTCTTACCTCTTACAGGGCTTCCTGCTGCCATACCCTGTTTCTTTGCTTTGATTGAGTTCTATGGGGATCCTGTTCAAGCTAGACTACCCCACAGACATGAGCACCCCTGTATCCTGCCGTTTTCTTCTTACCCTGGGCAGGCAGGTTGGCCCCGTGGTGTGTGGGCTGTGGCTCCCTGCTGGTTCCACTTTTTTCTCTGGTAGGGATGGCCCAGTGAGTGCACACAGTAGTGTCCTGGAATGGGAGAGCCTCGGCACCCTTGTGGGCCCACTGAATCTAACGCTGGGTTGGGGAGCTCTGGGTGTTTCTGCTATGGTGCCCTCTTATCCCTGCTGGAATTAGTACTAGGGGTGGGGCAGGTGACTGGGGACAAACTACTACAGCCTTGGGGGTCAGGCAGGGAAACTGGATAGAGCGCCCACCTGTGCTAAGTGCAAGGGGAATGCAAACAATGGCACTCACTGGCTCCTCCAATCCTGGTGGATTCCCTCAGATTCCATAAGGGCTCCTAAGAAAAACCCCAGGGTTCTAGTGCAGTTTAGGGCAGAAAGGCAGAGCCCAGTTAATAAGGGCATTTAGAGATTAACTGGAAAAAAATTAAGGCTTTGTGCCCCAAACTGCTGGGGCAGATGGCTCTGAGTACGTGTAAGGTAGAGTTGGCTGTCCAATGTGCTCTCCCTCAAGCTCAGGCAGCAGGTGGTGCAGGGCCCTGCCAAAACCTCGGGAGCTTTCTCAGAACTCCTCTATGGAGAATGGCCCCTTTCCCGGCTGAAGACACTTCAGGATAGAAAAGTTAAAATTCGCAGGCAATTCAGAGCTATCAGGAGATCCTCTTTTTGCAAAATTCAGGTTTGAGCCATTAATAAAATTTTCTTCAAGAAAAAAAAAAAAGATGAGTTCCAAGACATTGCTGGTAAGAAATATGGTTTTGAGAGATTAGAGTTAAAAACCTCAATAATAACACTGCTTGGTTCTCAAATTCCTATCTTGGTAGAAATATCTGAAACAGATTATTTTAGCTTTATGTGCATAATTTTTCTTTAGGGCCTGAACAATCATTCAAAATCAAAAATTTATCGATTTAATTGTAGTTGCTCTGGCTCACATTTGAGAATTTGACATTTATTGCAACCCTCTAGCACATAGGGTATTTGCCATTTTGCCTTCCAGAAGGATGAATAATCTTACAGGGACATCTGAAATGATAAAGCTTCATAACAGGGATGGGTGGGTTGCAGGATGTAAGCACAGCCTGTGAGCCAACACTGGTTCTGGATTTTTCTCTGTTACTTTGTATCACCATCCAAAGTGTAATAGGTCACAGGTTTATGGGATTTTAGGCCAGTTATTTCCACTGTGGTTAAGTATGGGCTTGGAGAAGAAGGAAAGATAACTCTATTCTTATAAACAGATTGATATTTGTCTGGGTATGGCCATGACTAAAGGCAAAAGTCAGTGCCCCTGTCATTCAGCTTACAATGTGAACTATTTTTATTTTCACAAGAACAGGGTTAAAACCTCTTACCTAGAATAACCAAATTATATGAGACTTTTAATAAAGTTTGCTAGTTTCATCCTGAAAAGACATAACTTATTTCATCATATTTTCCAATGTATGTATTGTAAAATAGTGAAAGTGAGCCTTGCAAATTACCACTTAAAACAGTCAAAATGATCACTATTTTAAAAGAGAGTGCACTAAAAGTCTTATTTCTCAGCTTTTAGGGTGGTGATGCACTTAAATATTTGCTAATGGTTTTCTTCCTTGAATTATGACCAAGAGGAATTTTTTTTTTCTCAGAGAGGTTTTTTCTTTTTCTGATTTAGCTAAGAATGTGCTCATAATCTATTCACACCAAAAACACAGGTGTTTCAATAGATCCTTGAAGAAAATGGCTGTGGATGAACTGAGCAAGCAAGGCTGCACTGCTGCCATTTCTAATCTATATGACATGGACTTTGAGACGAGAGTCACAAGGAAAGATGTGTTACTGGATCAATGCTTTAATCCCATCTTTAAAGCTTTCCTTTCTTTTTTCATAAGAAATTGTTCACCTATGACCACATATTAAATGTCAAAGCAAGGGTAAGGAATGGGGGTTTAGAGAAAGGAACCAATGGTATCCTCTTAACATTTATTTTTTTAAGTAATTTATTTTTCAGTTTTAGTTGGTATACAATATTATATATTAGTTTCATGTATACAACATAGTGATTAAACACTTATTTAATTTAAAAGTGGTCAACCTAATAAGCCTTGTACCCTTCTGACACAATAATTATTACAGTATTATTGACTAGATGCCTTAAATTGTACTTTATATTCCCATACTGTTTTTATGACTCACAATTTGCACATGTTAATACTTTCCCCCTTTTTAACCCATCCTCCCAATTCCCCTCGCATCTGGCAAATACCAAAATTTTTTCTTTATGAGTTTCTTTCTGCTTTAGTTTATTTTGTTTTGTTTTTAGAGTACACATATAAGTGAAATCATACAGTATTTGTCTTTCTCTATAGGATTTATTTCATTTAGCATAATATTCTCTAGATCCACGCAGGTTGTCATAAGTGCCAAGATTTCACTCTTTTTTATGGCTAAGTAACATCCATTGTACATATGTACCACCTCTTTTTATTCATTCATCTACCAATAGACACTTATGTTGCTTTTATATCTCAGCTTTTGTAAATAATGCGGCAATGAACGTAAGAATGCACGTCTTTCCGAATTAGTGTTTTGGGTTTCTTTGGATAAATTCCTAGATGTGGAATTGCTGGGTCCTTCTTCGTCTCTTGTTATAGAGTTTGTTTCAAGGTGTATTTTGTCTGACATACATATTGTTACTCAGCTTTTTAAAATTTCCATTTGCATGAAATACCTTTTTCCATTTCTTCACTTTCAGTTTGTGTGCATTTTTCAGTCTGAAGGGGAGGTGTCTTATAGGAAGCATATGTATGGGTCTTCCCCCCACCCCAACATTCAGCCACTTGCTATACTCATTCAATATACACAATAGATTTTGATAATGATTGTGAATAATTCTGGCTGAAATCTCTATTTTCCATAGTTGACAGGATAAATATATCTAGCTGAGCAGGTAGCTCCTTCTTCCCACATTGCTACACATATTTTAGATCCTTTTTACCCATCTGTTCTTCCTAATATACTGTGCACATCATGAAAATATGAACCAGGACTGGAAATCACATGGTGCTCAGCACATACTAGATCTCCAGTGAACGCATGTGGAATTCAAGAGACAAGATTATTCTAGTCCTGTTAGGTGGAGATGATCTCTGACTTACTTGGGCCACCCATTGGGCTTGGAGGAAAGAATATCTAGGTGTGGCCTATCTCTACACAGGAATTCTCTGCCATCACAGATTCTGCAGTTATAAATTGGAAGCACATGGTACTATAATAAGAAGTCTGTACCCAGAGATATACATGAAGAGCAAGGGAGGATTCAGGAAGCTAATCTGGTGATATTCCATGTTGTTTTTCCTCTTATTATGTTTAATATTTCTTAATACAAGATAATCTAGGTATCTTCAAATTGCAGTATAGTCTAAGTTCCACACATATACTTAGTAAAGTGTATCAAAAAATTGTACTCATAAATCTGATTGCTTACTCCAAACCACCAGGATCAAAATATCTAAATTCCAAGTCTACAGTCTAACTATGGCTAGAAGACCCTTTGTCCCCTATGGTGGCTCAGAGATATCCTTTTCATGCCAACCCTGATTCTTCCATGGCCCTGCTGCAGACTCACTTGGACTTGGCATTGCCAAAATGAGATTATCAAGATCATTTATATTTATAACAAGCCATTTACCTGATAAGCCTGAAAATTTTAAGAAATATCTTCCTTGTCTTTGTTTATCCTGATAATTGTTACATGGTCTTGTTTTTGTTTTTTAACCTGCTTCACAAATTGATAAGTGGTCTGAGTGAGTCAACTCCTTCCCAACAAATTCTTTTTTTTTTAAATGTGAAAACATTCTTTTAATTAAGTAGAAAAGAACTTCTTTCCATAATCTCATTTTATTTTTGAAAATTGTGCCTTCCTAATAATCTAAGAAGTAATTTAGGTGACTTTGAGCCTGACCCTGTATAGTTCCACAGTCATTACTAATAGATAAGGATTTATAAAAGAGGTGGCATTAAGTCATAATTCTTTTTAAAAGAATAATTATACCCACTAACAAGTCCTCCTAATGTGACCCCTGTATCCTCTGACTTCAGGTCTCGATATTGAGCTGTGCTTGCCTTCTTTCGGTTCCTCAGCAAGCCAGGCTTGTTACCTTCAAGGTCTCTGCTCTCTTCTGGGAGTATTCTTTCCCAGCTCTTTAAGTGATAGCCGGCTCAGTTTCCTTAACCATAGCACTGATTAATTCCCTTCTCTCAGATGGGCATTCCTTGGTCACTGCAACTAAAATATAGTTCTCTACCTGTTGTAGCCACCAGCCCCCGAAAGACACACGGACCACCAGAACTCAGTGAGTCAAAGGAAACATGCTCTTTATTCAGCCAGCTGGGTCTGCCAGGGGTACGCAGACTCCAAATTAAGCAGCTTCGAAATGTAGAGGTACAGGGTTTTTAAACCCAAAATCCCATTCTTCATTCTGTCTGAACACAAAGGTCTATTTTTCTTCTATTCACTACCTGTCAACCCAAGTTATGCTTTGATTTAATTATAGACTTGCTACTTAAACAAAAAAATGTTGGGCTTTTACTTCCCTTGTGCTTGAGGTCAAATTCATAAAATCCTCTTTAAGTCTAAGGTCCATGAGTTTAGTTCCTATCCTTTCTTCTATGCATTTTATTGTTTCAGGTCTTATATTCAGGTCCTTAATCCATTTTGAGTTAATTTTAGTGTGTGGTGATAGAAAACAGTCTAGTTTCATTCTTTTGCAGGTGGCTTTCCAGTTTTCCCAGCACCATTTGTTGAAGAGGCTTTCCTTTCACCACTATATGATTTTGGCTTTTTTGTTAAAAATTATTTTTCCATACAAATAGGGGTTTATTTCTGGACTCTCAATTCTGTTCCACTGGTTCATGTGTCTGTTTTTCTGCCAATACCATGCCATTTTGATTCCTGTCACTTTGTAGTATAATTTGAAGTTAGGCCAAGTGATGCCTCTAGCCTCATTCTTTTTATTCAGGATGGCTTTGGCAATTTGGGGTCTTTTGTGCTTCCACATAAATCTAATGATTTTTTTGTTCTATTTCTTTAAAAAAGGCCGATGGAATTTTGAAGGGGATTGCAGTAAATTTGTATGTTTTATGTAATATGGTTATTTTAATATGTTGATTCTTCCAATCCAAGAACACAGAATATCTTTCCATTTCTTTGTATCTTCTTTAATTTCTCTTAATAGGGTCTTACAGTTTTCATTATATAGGTCCATCAAAGGTTTTGTCAGATTTATTCCTAGGTATTTTGTTGCTTTTGTTGCTGAAGCAAAAGGAATTATTTTTTCCACTTCTTTTTCTGACACTTTGTTATTAGAGTATAAGAATGCTATAGATTTTTTAACATTGATTTTTATATCCTGAAACTTTATTGTATTTGCTTATTGTTTCTAGTAGTATTTTTGTGGACTCTTTACGGTTTTCTGTATAAAGAATCATGTCATCCACAAATAGTGACAGTTTGACTTCTTTGTTTCCTATTTAGATGTCTTTTATATCTTTCTCTTGCCTGATTGCACTTGCTAGGACCTCCAATGTTATATTGAATAATGGTGGCAATAGTGGACAGCCTTGTCTTGTTCCTGATCTTAGAGGGAAGGTTTTTAGTCTTTTACCACTAAGTATAATGTTGGCTGAGTTTTGTCACATATGGCCTTATGATGTTAAGGTACTTCCCTTATACACCGATTATTTTAAGTGTTTTGATCATAAATGGATGTCGTAGCTTGTTGAAGGCTTTTTCTGCATCTATTGATATGATCACATGATTCTTATTTTTAAATTTCTTTGTGTGGTGTATCACATTAATTGATTTGCGTATGTTGAACCATCCCTGTGCCCCTAAGATGAAGCCCTTGATATGGTGTATAATCTTTTTAATATGTTGCTGTATTTGGTTCACTAGTATCATATTTAGGATTTTTGCATCTGTGTTCATGAGAGATACTTATCTGTAATTTTCTTTTTTCTGTAATATTGGCCTCATAAAATGAATTAGGAAGTAGTGCCTCCTCTTCAGTTTTTTAGAAGACTTCGAGGAGAATAGGTATTATTAAATCTTCTTTGAATGTTTGGTGAAGCCATCTGGTCCTGAACTTTTACTTCTTGGTAGGTTTTTGATGATTATTTAAACTTCCATACTGCTGATCAGTCTATTTAGATTTTCCACTTCTTGATTCAGTCTAGGATGGTTTTATCTTTCTAAGTACTTGCCCATTCCTTCTAGGTTTTATATACTTTTTCTTGGTGTTATATACTTTTTCATAGTATTCTTGTAATTTCTCCTCTTTTATCCTTGATTTTGTTTATTTGTATCCTTTCTCTTTTTCTTTAGAGAGTCTAGCCAGGGGGTGTCAATTTTATTAACTGTCTCAAAGAACCACTTCTTTGCTGAATTTATTTTTTATATCATTTTTTGTTTGTTTGTTTGGTTGGTTGGTTTTAATTTCACTTATCTCTGTTCTAATTTTGATTATATGTTTCCTTCTGCTCACTTTAGGCTTCATTTGTTATTCTTTTCCTTGTTTTTTTTTTTTTTAAGATGAAGTGTTAGGTTGTTTATTTGGGCTTGTTCTGTTTTTGAGGTAGGTTTATAATGATATGATCTTTCCTTTTATGAGCACTTTTGCCGTTTCCCAAAAGTTTCGATATGTTGTACTATCATTATCACTGGTTTCTATGTATCTCTTGATCTCTCTTTTTATTTTTTCTCTGACCCAGTCATTCTTCAGTAGCATGTTGTTTAATCTCCATGTGGTTGTTCTTCCCTCTTTCTTTTTACAGTTGATCTCCAGCTTCAAAGCACTATGATCAGAGAATATGGTTGCTATGATTTCAACCCTCTTACATTTGTTGAGGCTATCTCTGTGTCCCAGTATGTGGTCGATTCTTGAGAAAGCTCTATGTGCACTAGAGAAGAATGTATAAGCAGATGTTTTGGAATGAAAGGCTCTGTAAATGTCAAATATGTTCAGTTGGTCTACGATGTCATTTAAAGATGCTATTTTCTTATAGATTTTCTGTTTGGATGATCTATCCATATCCAAAAGTGGGGTATTTAGGTCTTCTAATACAATTAATACAATAGTGTTTTGGTTTGTTTCCCCTTTAGTTCTGTTAGTAATTGCTTTAGATATTTCGAGTCTCCCTGATTGGGAGCATAGATATTAATAAGTGTTCTTGGTGCATGATTCATTTTATCATTATGAAGTGTTCATCAGTATCTTTCTTTATCTTTTTTATTTTGCAGTCCATTTTGTCCTATACTTGTACTGCTACTCCTGCTTTTCTCTGAATGCCATTTGCTTGAAATATCATATTGCACCATTTCACTTTGAGTCTATATTTGTGTTTGGAACTGAGATGTGTCTCCTGGAGGCAGCATGTGGTTGAGTTTTGTTTTTTGATCCAATCTGCTAGTCTGTGCCTTTTTATTGGTGAGTTCAGTCCATTTACATTTAGGGTGATTATTGAAATATGAGGTTTTCCTATAACCATTTAATCTTTTGCTTTCTGGTAGCTTGGTGTTTCCATTGCTTCTTTGTCTTTATGTGTCTGTTGTTGTTGTTTGGTTGGTTGGTTTTGTGGGTTTCCCTCTAGTCCTTCCTATTTTATGTTATATACTTCAGTTGTGAATCTTTGGTGTGTGGTTACCATATGAATATCTAAAGGATAGTATTATATATATATATATTATATATATATATATATATATATTATATATATATATAGTTATATATATATATAGTTAAAAGAAAAGAGACTACTACATATATATATATATATGTAGTAGTCTCTTTTCTTTTGCAAATGCCTTATCTCTAATCCCCTTTGCAAATTTAGATGTTTGAATCCTCCTTTTTTCTGTTATTGTTGTCTCAATTTGTCCCTATGTATGCTGAATGTTCATTACTTTCTTGCTATAGCAAAGCTGTTCTTATTGTTTAAGCTTGTAGTGTCCTATTCTTAGTAAGAGTTGCACTCCCTTGCTTTTATCAGCCTGCTAGTCACTGTACTCCTAATTATGTATTTTTCTGTCATTTTCTTTTAGCTGAGCTCACCCCTTTCAGTATTTCCTGTAATGCAAGCTTCATAGTGGAGAATTCTCTTAATTTTTGTATGTCTGGAAAGTTCTTTATTTCTTCTCCATATCTAAAGGAGTGCTTAGCTGGATACATTGTTCTTGCTAGTAGTTTCTCTCATTTAATAGTTTGAATATTTCATTCAACTCCTTTCTGGCTTGTAAAGTTTGTGCTGAGAAGTCCAACAATAATCTAATGGGTCTTCCTTTATAGGTTACTATCTTTTTTCCACTAGCTGCCCTGAGAATTCTGATTTTAAATTATCATTGATTTTTGATAACTTTAATACAGTGTGTCTTGGTGAAGACCTTTTGGGGTTGAGATCATTGGGTGTTCTATTGACTTCTTGAATTCCAAGCTGCAGCTCATTCCTTAGATTTAGGAAATCCTGGTCATCTATTTGTCTGAAAATGCTTTCTAATCCCTGCCTCTTTTCCTCCCCTTCAATAATACCCATTATTCTTATGTTTCCTCTCTATATGGTATCAGCTAGTTTTTGTATTTCTCCTTCTTTATTTTTCATTCGTTGGTTTCTCTCTTCTTCCTTCTGATTTATTTCTAGGTTTCTGTCTTTGATATCACTAATCTTTTCCTCCATTTGGTCAATTCTATTTTCCAAGGTTGTTATTTCATTGTTCAACTCCTACAGTTTGTTCTTTATCTGCAGAAGGTCTATTCATTTCTTTTTGAGGGTTTTAGTGTCCTTGCTAAAGACCTCATTCTGCTCATCTAGTTGTTATTTCAATTCCTGAAATTGTCAATATGATTTGTTTCAGATCTCACTGAGTTTTTTCAAAAGTACCATCCTGAATTCTCTGTCATTTAAGTTGCATATTTCTAAGTCTGTAAACTTATTTTCTGGAAATCTTTTCTCTTTCTTTTTGAGCTGCCTCTTCACCTCGGTTGTTCATGGTGTTTAATGAATTATTTCTCTGCCTGGGCATTAGTGGAGGTGTATTCTGTTTTTCTTCCAGAAAGAAAATTTATTATATAAAGGTCTCTCATTAGTCTGATGCAAAGAAGGTGTTTTTCTTTTGGTTTCCAGTAGGTGGCGTCTAAGCCTCTTCAATCTCTGCTTCATATAAAGGCTTAATAGTGCCTTTTTTTTTCTTTATAGATATTCAATCATAGTTGCTACTCTCAGTCTCAGTCCCTGTCAGTGTCAGCAATAATTTTGGTAGCATTTGCTCAGATTCCCCTGGGCCCATGATTTTGGTCTTGGAGGATATAGGCAGAGGGACCCTCTGGATTGAAATATGGATGCTGCTGTGGCTCAGCCTAGTGTTTTGCAACCATGGTTGGTAATAATTAACTGCTGCTCTCTGCCATCCCCACTTTTCTGCTTTCTGTCCTGATTCCTTGGCACTGCTGCTGCATGGAGCTCACAGCACTCCCAGGCAGTGCTGTTCAGGGAAACTGCCACACTTTCTCCCCTCCCCCTCCTCATGTAGGGAGTTCCGGTTGCGAGTGAGCTTCTCTGTTTCTCCCAGTCTACCATCCGACTCCTGGGGTTCTGACCTGTGGTAGCTCTTATGCACAGATCTCATGCTTAGATGTGCTGGTATGCAGTTTCGGTGTTTTTTGTCAATTTTAGATGTTCATTATTGTTGTTTCAAGGGGAGAGATCTAGGGATATCTCTCATTCCACCATGTTTCTGATGTCACTCCGAACTGATTCTTATCACAGGGGCTTGGCCTGTTCGTAGGCAAAGCCCTGTACAATATACTGCTTTTCCTGGGGTACTGTGTGTGCATGCCTGTGGAATAGTCTGTGAGTCTCCATGGCCTTTGGACCTCAGCTGACAAGAAAAAAGCACATAGGCCAGACAGCTTGATACTCCCAAGGACTGAAGCTAGGCCTAGACTGCCAGGCTATGCACATGCTGCTCTCTGGTGGCAGGTCTTGGAGTGAGCCGCGAGTTTAGTGTGGGCTCAGGCCAGTTTATTTAAGGGATTTGTGTCCTCCTCTAACCCTGCAGAAATGGGTGCCTCAAACTCCACTCTGAGACTGTTTCTAGGCACCTAACCCAGAAGCTAAGCTAATTTTTTCATGGAATACAGATAATAACAATGCCTAAAGTTTATAGAATGCTTACTCTGTGCTATGCACTGTGCTACCTACTTTACATGAAGTGTGTTATTTAACCCTCACAAGTAGGCTATGAAGTAGAGATCCTTAGTGATATTGTTGCAGACAGATGAAGAATGGAGACCTCCTCTTACAGCCATGTGTCACTGCAGCTGACCTTCCCTTCACATCCTGCCCCAATTCCCAGCGAAGCAGCAGCCACTGGGTCATTGATGATTAATTATTAGTTATTGTGTTGATTTTAAATATAAAAATAAAACTAGGACATGTTAACCTATTTTTCCCTAATCATTCTATACCCTTGTGTGAGAAAACTTGATGGCAGGCTGACAGTGCCTTCTAACAAGACACTCCAAGAGCTGACTAATTGAATTCTTTTGAATGGAATCACATGCTAACCTTTTGTGCTGTTTTCTGCTGTGTGGCAAATTGTGTATGCCTATAGTGATGTTGCAACAAGGTGAAAAATGACAAGGAGAGTTCAATGTCTTAGGCACATGAAACAAAGTGCAGTTATCCTAGAATTGCTTTGTGAGGTTGGTCGTAAAGAAACACAGGGTAGAAGAAAGGAGTTCTTTCTAGGGGAGTAATTTGTTTACTTGGAAAGATTGGTTAGTGGTTCTAAGAACAAAAATTCTGATCGATATGATCATAGAGCTAGATTTTCTTCTACTATTACTATATTTTTTTCTTAGAGAAATTAATGAGACAATTTATGAAAAAAGTGTTCATTACCTTTAATACTTTTAATACATTCTTGACAATTTATCCTAAAAAATTATTTTAAAAATCATCAAGTTATATATTGTTTTTAAATAAGAAAACGAATTCTAAGTATGGGTCAATCAAGCAAATTATGTTGTTTTACCCTGATGTAATGGTACAAGCCTAATAGAAAAAATAAGTACAGTGTTATGTACAACACATAAAACCTGGTCATGAAAAGTGTTTCACATAAGAAATAGTACTAAATAGTACTAGATGATTGTCAAAAACTGTGCAGGTTCTAGAATTTTACTCTATTTACAAGCTAACAAGTTAACCTGTTACATTCTTCTTCATGGATGTTGGCAGAAGACATAAAACTTCTGGTCAGAGACCAGGGACTTTATTACTCACAGCAAAAGCAGTAGCTAGAGTTTATCATATTCTTTTATATTGGTTCACCATTTTCCCCAAGACCCATGAAAGCAATGCAAAAAACCCATCACGGATGCCTTCACACACAGAAGGTTGCATGAGTTTGTGGGATTTACAGCTTTTATAGACAGCAGAAGTAAGCCTGCCCCCTGCTGGGGAGACATGTTAATTCATCCATTGAGGTTGCCCACTTCAAACAATCCTGAGAAATAATACAGGTAGTAAGCAATCAAACATCCTTGACATACTCAGCAAGAACTTTCAGGGAGCTCAGTGATTATAGTGAATTGCTTTCCCACCAAAAAGGTAAAAACTAGGCATAAGGCATGAAAAAATAAATAAAATATTTATTAGTGTGGTAATATTTTCTTTAGTATTGTTCTTTGCTTTTGTCATCTTTGCATATATGTATGTACATATGTTCATATACAAAGACTGGGCAGAAAATATTGTCCAATATCAGTTTTCAGAAAACTAAGAAAGGGAATTCTTCCTTCTTCCTGCTGCTGCCATCTCTGCTTTTCTTCATCAGTGATGCCTCTCAGTTTCTCTCTGTGTGTATTCTGTTCTGAATGTTCCATGTGGCAGCTGAAGCTCTGCATCTCTCCATGGGGACCCCCTGTGAGATCTCAGATCTGAAGGCTCTCATGTCCACTAGGCTCATTCATCTGTAAATAATGATAGTTTTGTTTCTTCTTTTTCAACACTTGTTTGCCTGTTTGTGTTTTTTAGAAAAACTTCCTGTGTAATGAATTGGCACTCTTGTTACTAATCTTAAAATGAAAACTTTTAAAGATTCATCATTAAGATGATGAATAGTTATTGAATTTATCAAATATTTGTGTACATATATTGAGACAATCATGCTTTTAACTTTAATCTCTTGATATAGTAAATTTTAGTGATTGCCTTCCTGAATTTGAACTACCTCTGCATTCCTGAGAAACTTACTTGGCTATTATATATTATCATTTTTATATCTTGATGACTTCTGTTTGCTAATAGTTGGTTTAAACGTTTTACATTTATGTTGATGAATTAGGTGCACCTTCAATTTTCTTTCTCCTTCTGTCTTTGTCATATCTTAGTATGAAACTTAATCTCAAAAAATGAGTTGAGAAGTATAGCCTCTTTTGCTATATTCTAGATTAACTTGATTAAGAATTAAATCATTTGTTCCTTGAATTTCTGGTAGGATTCTCCAGTAAAACCACCTGGACATGAAATTCTGTTCAGTTTTATGGTTCTTTAGTAGATAAAGAAAGCATAATCCAACCTCTCTCTCCCACTGCATGCAGCTATAAAGCTTGGAGAAATGCTTATAGCAACTTCTATAGGAGTCTAAAAAAATAAATAGTAGCAGGTAGATTGGGGAATAAGAACAGAATTCAAAGTACCACCGACCTGGCAATGAGTTTACCATTTTTTTTTCTTCAGTACTCCCAGCTGAACTTGACACAGCCTCATATCCTGAAGCAGGTATACATTACAGACAGAAACATCCCCAGAAGCTCTCTAGTTCTGGGTTGAATGGCAAGAATGGGAATTCCTAATGTTCAAGGTTAATGTGAAATTCTTTTTTTACTCTGGAAATCCAGCCTGCAAGCAATCCTGCAGTGGCAACAGATGGAGCTTGCAACAGCAAAAACCCTGAAGAAATAAAACCTTCCTCTTCAATCAGTGACACTGTGATCCCAAGAGATTAGGACAAAATCCTGTTGTTGCTTTCTTTTCCTTTCTATCCTCCCATCTCTTGGTTCCAGAAATAGGTGCATTTGTAGAAGCATGTGGCAGAGTGGGGCAATTAAACACAGCTTTCTGTTGGCAGACTGGGAATAGAAGTCCCACTGAATCAGAAAGTACTGGGGAGGTAATGGGAAGAGAGAAAGAAGAGTGCAGGAAAACCACATCATAAAGTTGTGTATGAACTCCTGGACTGAAGAATTAGGGATCTGGTCTCAATCAGCATACCTAAAACTTTAAGAATTGAAGTAAAAGATAAACTTCTGCTCAGGTCACAGACTGGCCACTGGGTGGTGAACACAAGGGACAGATCCAAACAGCAGTGCAAAGGCTTTGAGAATTAAACTGACATAGGAACCACAGCTCACTGAAAGCATATTAGAATTTGTGACCTGAACTCAACTGGGTTGATTACTTGCTAAAACAAAAATAACACTTTCCATGGAATTTAAATAAGACACAGAGTTTCATAACATAATATTTAAACTAGCCAGAAAACAATCCAAAATTACTTGGCATTTAATACAAGAAAAATCTCAACTTGCATGGGGGAAAAATGGAGATGCTAAGATTAAGGTGATACAAATATTTGAATAATCTGACAAAGATTTTACAGTAGCTATTACAAAAATTCTCCAATGATCAGTCACAAATACTCTAGAAACTAATGGAAAAGTAAAAAGTTTCAGTAAATAAATGGAAGATATAAAAAGGAAACAAATAGAAATTTTAGGACTGAAAAATAAAATTACCAAATAATGACTAAAAATTCCCCAAATTTGGTGAAGAATATAAACCTACAAATTCAAACCCAAATAGCATAAACTGCAAGTTATACCTAGATATATCATAATATATCCATCTTAGTGAAACTACTAAAAATTAAAGACAAATGAAAATTCTTGAAAGCTACCACAGGAAAAAAAAGTGTATTGCTATAAAGGAACGACATTTCAAATGACTACAAATTTTTCATCAGAAACCATTTATCTGAGAAATAGATAGAATTAGAGACAGGAAATCAGTAAAGAGATGAAAAAAGAACTTGTATTTATCATCAGCCAACAGCACATAATTAATAGCTATATAATTCTCCATCCAACAACAGCACATTATTTTCAATAACACATGAAATATTCATTGAAATACACTATATCCTGAGTCCCAACAAATTTAAAAGTTTAAAATGTATTCTCTGACCATAATGGATTTAAACTAGAAATCAATTAAAGATAATAGAAAAATCACTACACATTTAAAATTATACCACACATTTATAAATAATCCATGGATCAAAGAGGAAACTTTGAGAATAATTAGAAACTATTTTGAACTGAGCAAAAATGAAAATACAACATATAAAAATTTGTGAGATGCAGCTAAAGAAGTGCTTAGAGGAAATTTACAGCATTCAAAGCTTAATACTAGAAAAGAAGAAATAAAATATTTTTAAATCAATAATCTAACCTTCTACCTTAAGAAATAAGAAAAAGAAGCACAAAATATACCCAACAGAAGCAGAAGGAAGGAAATAATAAAGATAGAAGTGAAAATGAAATTAAAAACAAAACAATAGAGAAAATCAAACTCAAAGCTGGTTCTTTGAAAATATTAGTGAAATCGATAAACATCTAGAAAGACTGACAAAACAAAAAAGAATACAGAAATTATTGATGTAATTACTAAAGAATGGATATCACTATAGACTTAGACATTTTTAAACTAATAAGATAATATAGTAATACTATAAATATCTCTACACATAAACTTTAGATAAAATTAACCAATTCCTTGAAAACTACAAACTACCAAAATGTGCTCAAGCTGAAATAGACGACTTGAATAGTCCTATGATTACTGAAATAATTGCATTTATAATTAAAAGTCTTCTAAACAAGAAATCTCTAGGCCCATATGGTTGTGTGGTGAATTTTACCAAGTATTTAAATGAGAAAAAACATCAATTCTATACAATTTCTTCCAGAAAATCGAAGAGGGTACACTTCCCAACTCATTTTATGAAGCTAGCCACTATGATGATAGCAAAAACAGAGGGGAAAAAAGAAAGTTTTAGACTACTATATCACTGTATTTTTTAACATAGAAGCAAAAATCCTTAACAAAAAAAAATTAAATTAGATCTAACAATGTACAAACAGCATGGCAAAGTGTGGTTATCCCAAGCATGCAAGTCTGGTTCAATATTTTATTTATCTATCTATCTATCTATCTATCTATCTATCTATCTATCTATCTATTTGCTTTAAATATTATTTACGCATTGAAAGGAATAATGTACAGAATAAGATGCACGATTAGCATGGGGAGCGGGGGATAAAACGTGAACTTTGGAAGAAATGTGCTTCTAGTGGGGTCACTGGGCTTCATTTCCTGATCTGGCCCTCCCATCCCAGTTCACTCTGGGGACGCGGGGAAAATGGTGGGAAAACCCAGTTATTAGCGGGCGACACTAGCCCCAACTTACCAAGAAGAAGGTGAACCCAGAGAGCCGGCGGGCGGCGCCCAAGGTCACCGCGCAAGCAGCGCGCGCAGGCAGAGCGGCGCCGCCTGCAGGAGCGGGAGGCCCGGCGCCGGCGCAGAGCCGGAGGTGCGCAGGCAGGAGGCGCACGCGTCGAAGGCCACCTCGCGTAGCGCGCACAGGTGCTCGGCGCCACAGACCGGCAGGTCGAAGTGCCCGAGTTGTAGACGTAGTAGCGCTGCAGCGCGCCCTGCTCTCTGGTGATGCGACCCAGCGCCGCGTACATGGAGCAGGCGCTTGCCTTGGGCATTTGGTAGGCCTCTGTCACCTGGTACTCGAGCTCCCAGACCGCGTTCCCCGTGCTTGTTTGCCTGGCTCAGGTTCACGAAGTAAGACACCATATCCTGCAGGCTCAGTGTGTCCCGGTCCTATTCTAACACTCGATGCGTGGATTGTTGGCCCCGTTGAGCACTCCAGGTAATGTGGTTTTCCACGGGGTGACCCCAGGTGTAAGAAACATGACACTGATGGAGGCACCTGCATCATCATTGAACATCCGAAAGCTGTCAGTGTGATAGTGCTCGAAGAACTGCCCTGCGATGACTGGAAGGTGCTTCTGGACCACCTTCAAGTACTTCTTGTTGAAGCCCTCCCAGAACCATGCTTTGTTCCCAGTCTTCTCAAGGAATCCTGGGGGCACATGGCCAATAATGTACACCATTTCCCCCAGCTTGGGACACATTGGTCAGCACATCTTCCAGCCACTGGAACTGCTGCCCAGGGTCAACCATGCTGGCTGGCTGCTCATTGCTACTGTAGTACAGATGGGTGTTGAGGACCACCATTTGCCCATCCCCGGCGACTTCTCAGAAGAGAAGACACCTTCTTTGAAGAGAGTGATGGATTCATAACTGAGCCAGGGTCTTCACAGGAACTGATTTTGGAGATGAAAGTCATGATTTACTAAAGCAGCTTAGACTTTAGTGCCCAGGAATGATGCATGTGTATAACTGTAGATACCTTGAGAAGGGACTGTGAGTCTGGTGTTAAGCAGGGCAGAAGGTAGTGAAATGTCAGGCATTTCCATTAATAGGTTCTGTGAGTATCTACCGGCTGACAAACTCTTAGATTTCTTGTATGGTTGTTGGAAGGTAAGAAACAATGGCCGTGAAGTGCCTGGCATAGGACCTGGCCCACAGCCATAGTTGTCAATGGATAAAGGTGGTTCTGCATTTTGCTACTGTAGTCCTATGGTGCCAGACACAGTCTGGAATTCAGGGAATGCTGTGGGGTGCCGATGGCAGGATCTTACCTGGAAAGATCTCTCAAATGAGCTTGGTCAGGCGTTCCACAATTTTCAACACAGCTGCTTCTCCCAGCCTCTGGTCTGGCAGATGAGGCATGTCATCACCTGTCCAGAGGATGAAGTATGGCTCCGGCTAGATCTCCTTCATGACAATCTAGTGACCTAACGTAGAAGGAAGTAAAACAAGGTACTTTAGGTGAAATGGTAGAATACATCACCCATAATCAGAATGTGATCACAGAGCCGATTTACCCAGAAGTAGTCCACATGTTTGCAGTTAACATGTTTCGAACATTACCAACTTCCTCCAATCCTATGGGAGCAGAATTTGATCCAGAGGAAGATGAACTAATGTTAGAAGCAGCCTGGCCTCACCTACAGCTTATTCATGATTTTTTCTAAAGTTTTTTAGAATCACCAGGTTTTGAACCTAAGATAGCGAAAAAATTTATTGATCAAAAGTTTGTATTGCAGCTTTTAGAGCTCTTTGACAGTAAAGATCCTTGAGAGAGAGATTTTCTTAAAACTACCCTTCACAGAATCAATGGAAAATTCTTAGGCTTAAGAGCTTACATCAGAAAACAGATAAATAATATATTTTATAGGTTTATTTATGAAACAGAGCATCACAATGGCATAGCAGAGTCACTGGAAATATTGGGAAGCATAATTAATGAATTTGCCTTACCACTAAAAGAAGAGCACAAGGTCTTCTTACTGAAAGTTTTTGTTACCTCTGCACAAAGTCTCTGAATGTCTACCACCCCTAGCTGGCATACTGTGTAGTCCAGTTTTTAGAAAAGGACAGCACCCTCACTGAACCAGTGGTAATGGCACTTCTCAAATACTGGCCAAAGACTTACAGTCCAAAAGAAGTAATGTTCTTAAATGAGCTAGAAGAAATCTTAGATGTGATTGAACCATCTGCATTTGTCAAGATTTTGGAGCTACTCTCCCAGCTGCTGGCCAAGTGTGTCTCCAGCCCCCACTTCCAGGTGGCAGAGCAAGCACTGAATTACTGGAATAATGAGTACATTATGAGCTTAATCAGTGACGATGCAGCAAAGATCTTGCCCATCATGTTTCCATCCTTGTACCCACCGGAACAAGACAATACATGGCTTGATATACAGTGCACTGAAACTCTTCCTGGAGATAAACCAAACTGTTTGATGACTGCACCCAACAGTTTAAAGCAAAGAAACTGAAAGAGAAGCTAAAAATGAAAGAGAAATATAAAAACTAGTTGATACCATCAAGAAAGAAAACATAGGAATAATGGGCATTCTCAAAGGGGAGGAAAAGGAGCAGGGATTAGAAAGCATTTTCAGACAAATAGTTCACAAGAATTTCCCAAATCTAAGGTATGAGCTGGAGCTTGGAATACAAGAAGTAAACAGAACAACCAATTATCTCAACCCAAAAAAGCCTTCATTAAGATACATTGTATTAAAATTACCAAATATCAATGACAAAGACAGAATTCTCAGGGAAGCCAGGGAAAAGAAGATGGTAACCTATAAAACAAAACAAAACAAACAAAAAACATTTGATTATCGTCAGACTTCTCAGCACAGAAACTTACAAGCCAGAAAGGAGTGGAATCAAATATTCAAACTATTAAGTGAAAGGAAATACCAGCCAAGAATAATGTATCCAGCTAAGCACTCCTTTAGATGTGAAGGAAAAATAAAGACCTTTCCAAACATACAAAAATTGAGGGAATTCTCCACTATGAGGCCTGTATTACAGGAAATACTGAAAAGGGTCAGCTCATCTTAAACAAAATGACAAAATACATACATACATGCATACATATATACATACATACTACGAGTAAGGTGACTAGCAGGCAGATAGAAGCAGAGGAGTGCAACCCTTATTAAGAACAGGGCATTACAGGCTTAAACAATAAGAACAGCTTTGCTGCATCAAGATAGTAATGAACGTTCAACATACATAAGGACAAATTGTGATAACAATGACTGAAAAGGGGAGGATTCAAAAATCCATAATCACAAAGGGGAATGGAGATAAGGCACATGCAGAAGAAACCACACACCAAAGATTCAGAACTAAAGTATATATAACAGGAAGGACCGGAGGAAAACCCCACAAAACCCAACCGAAAAACAAACAAACAAACAAAAACAGACACACAAGCACAAGAAAGCAATGGAATCACCGAGCAACCAGAAAACAAAAGATTAAATGGCTATAAGAAGATCTCATATTTCAATAATCACCCTAAATGCAAATGGACTGAACTCATCAATAAAGAGGCACAGACTAGCAGATTGGATCAAAAAACAAAACTCAACCACATGCTGCCTCCAGGAGACACATCTCAGTTCCAAACACAAATATAGACTCAAAGTGAAATGGTGCAATATGATATTTCAAGCAAATGGCATTCAGAGAAAAGCAGGAGTAGCAGTACAAGTATAGGACAAAATGGACTGCAAAATAAAAAAGATAAAGAAAGATACTGATGGACACTTCATAATGATAAAACGAATCATGCACCAAGAACACTTATTAATATCTATGCTCCCAATCAGGGAGACTCGAAATACCTAAAGCAATTACTAACAAAACTAACAAAACACCATCAAGGGAGAAACAAACCAAAACACTAAATACCCTATGGTGAGATATGGACAGATCATCCAAACAGAAAATCAATAAGGAAATAACATTCTTAAATGACACATTAGACCAACTGAACATAATCAAGATTTGCAGAGCCTTCTATTCCAAAACATCTGCTTATACATTCTTCTCTAGTGCACATGGAACATATTCAAGGATTGCCCACATGCTGGGACATGGAGATAGCCTCAATAAATATGAGAGAGTTGAAGGCATACCAACCATATTCTCTGATTATAATGCTTTAAAACTAGAGATCAACTGTAAAAGGAAAGTGGGAAGAAGCACAAATACATGGAGATTGATCAACATACTACTGAAAAATAATGAGGTCAGAGAAGAAATAAAAAGAGAGACCAAGAGATACATAGAAATGTATGATAATGATAATGATAACATTGAAACTTTTGGGACACGGCAAAAGTGATAAGAGGAAAGTTCATATCATATAGGTCTATCTCAAAAAAACAAGAACAAGCCCAAATAAATAACCTAACACTTCATCTTTAAAAACAAGAAAAAGAACAAATGAAGCTTAAATTCAGCAAAAGGAAATAATCAACATTAGAGCAGAAATAAATGAAATTGAAAACAAAAAACATAATAGAAAAATTAAATGCCACAGAGAGCTGGTTCTTTGAGAAAGTTAATAAGAGTGACAAACTCCTTGCTAGACTCACTAAAGAAAAAGAAGAAGGACACAAATAAAATCAGAGATGAAAGAAGAGAAATTACAACAGACATCACAGAAATACAAAAGATCAAACAAGAATACTATGAAAAACTATATGACACCAGATTTAATAACCTAGAAGAAATGGCCAAGTAGTTAGAAAAATACAACCTTCCTAGACTGAATCAAGAACTGGAAAATCTAAATAGACTGATCAGCAGTATGGAAATGAAAACAATCATCAAAAATCTACCAAAAAGTAAAAGTCCAAGAACAGATGACTTCATTAGTGAATTCTATGTAAAAATTATATGTAAATTATATGTAAAAACTATAACATTCTGATGAAGAAAATCAAAGATCTAATAAATACATATCAAAAATCATCGATTGGAAAAATAAACATTGTTAAGATGTCAGTTCTTCTCAGTTTTATAGATATAATGCAATACCAAATGAAAATCCTAGCAAGCTATTTTGTGGATATTGACAAACTGTTTTTAAAATTTATACGAAAAGGTAAAATACTCAGAATAGCCAACACAATACCAGAGAGGAGCAAAGGTGGAAGACTGACATTAGCTGACTTTGAAACTCTACAGAGCTACAAAGATTGAGATAATATTGGTGAAAGGACATGTAGATTATACAGGGGTCCCCAAACCCCAGGCTACAGACTGGTACTGGCCCAAGTTCTGTTAGGAACCAGGCCACACAGCAGGAGATGAGTGGCAGGCTAGAGAAGCTTCATCTTTATTTGCAGCTGCTCCCCAGCACTAACATCACTTCCTCAGCCCCACCTCAGATCATCAGGCGTTAGAAGCATGAACGCTAACATAAACTGTACATGCAAGGGATCTAGGTTGCACACTCCTTATGAGAATCCAATGCCTGATGATCTGAGGTGGAGCTGAGATGTGCTGGGAAGTGGCTGCAAATACAGATTAACATTAGCAGTGAGGTTTGACCTCACAGAGACCATAATAAATCAATTGCTTGCAGACTCATATCAAAGCCCTATCAGTGAGTAGCAAGTGAAAATTAAGCTGCATCTGTAGCAGGTTTTATAGTGGCAAATGAGTTGATGTACTTCAATTGTACAGCTGCATCTGGTGGCAAGCTTTAAGTCAGAACTGACACTTATTTTAGTCCATGTATGGCCCACCTATTATTTCACTTACCACTTCCATCCATGCCTCTTTCCCACACTGCACACTGTCTCAGTCACAGTTTTGCTTAGCCCACAAGCTAACCCTAGCCAAAATGAGTAAAAAACAAACTTTGCTGGACAGCTTCAAATCTCCATACGTTCTGGATTAAAGTTAAGGCAGAATAGCCTGAGATTGCCACAAAAACACTGAAAAGCCTGCTTCCTTTTCTAACATTCTTTCTTTGTGAAGCAGAGTTTCCTGCAGTGACAGCAACCAAAATAAGATTACAGAGTAGACTGGACATAAGCAACACACTTTGGGTGTCACTGTCTCCAATCACCCCCAGATGAAATGATTTTATATTATGGTGAGTTGTATATTTATTTTATTATATATTACAATGTAATAATAATAGAAATAAAGTGCATAATAAATATAATGTGTTTGAATCATCCTGAAACCATCCCTCCCCACTGGTCTGTAGAAAAATTGTCTTCTTGGAAACCAGTTCCTGGTGCCAAAAAGGTTGGGAACCGGTGGATTAATGGAACAAAATAAAGCACCCAGAAGTAGGCCCACAGTAATACAGTTGTCTGGTTTTTGACGAAGGAGCAAAGGCAATTCAATAGAAAAATAGTAGTGGAACAATTAAACATCCATATGCAAAAAAAATAAAATAAAAAATGAATCTATATATAGATATACTTTTCACAAAAAAATTATCTAAAAGTTAATCGTGGACATAAATTAAAAAATACAGAACTATAAAACTTTTAGAGAAAACAGGAGAAAATCTATGTGATGCTGGATTTGGAGATGAATTTTTTACCACACCAAAGTCATGATTCATGATAGAAAAACTGATAAGTTAGACCTTATTGAAGTGAAAACTTTTCTCTAGCAAGAAATTATTAAGAGAATCAAAAGAGACATGACATACTTTGAGAAAATATTTACAAAGCACATATCTGATAAAAGTTTTGTATTTAAAATATTTTTAGAGACTCTTAAAACTCAACAATATAAAAACAAACAACCTGATTTAAAAATGGGCAAAATATCTGGATATCTCACCAAAGAAGATATACAGCTGGCAAATAAACATAGGAAAATGTAGTTCACATCATTTATCACTAGGGAATTGTAAATTAAAACAACAATGGGTTGTTACTCATTGTAGCCACCAATATACCTATTAGAATGACTTTTAAAAAAATCTAACAATATCAATTGTTGGTGTGGAAAATAAGTAACTCATTCATTGCTGGTAGGAATGTAAAATGGTACAGCCACTGTGGAAGCAAGTTTGGCAGTCCCAAAAAGCTAAACACAGTCTTACCTAGGACCCATCAACTGTACTACTTATTTACCCAAATGAGTTAAAAACATATTTCCATACAAAAATTTACATATGAATGTCTATAGCAGATTTATTCATAATTGCCCTAAAATGAAAGCAACCAAGATGTCCTTAAATAAATGAAAGATAAACTCTTGTATATTCGTGCAATGAACTATTACTCACAATAAAGAGGAATAACCTATCAAGCCATGGGAAGACATGGAGGTAACTTAAATGCAAATTACTAAGTGAAAGAAGCCAGTCTGAAAAAGATACCTATTGTTTGATTCAAGTATGTGATATTTTAGAAAAAGCAAAACTACAGAGACAGGAAAGATCACTGATTAATAATAAAAAGGTCCATGGATGTCAGGGTGAGAAATGAATAGGTGAAACATAGGGCATTTTAGTAAAGTAAATCTATTCTATATGATATTATAGTGGTGGATACATGACATCATGCATTTGTCAAAACCTATAGAACTCTACCACACACAGAGTAACTCTTAATTTGTACAAATTTAAAAATAATGATTTAGGTGGTTTGAAGATCCCAGGAAAAATTCTAGACTGTGACAAGAGAATCTAACTGAATTACAAATGTATGAAACAACTTCACTGAGGAGGTGGGGAAAAGGTATTGTTCTAAGTTACTTTGGAATGTTTGTAAATGAAGTCTAAAACTAAAAACGAAAGAAACTGCACATAAGTACTGTGCTTTAATAGATAAAGTTGATTCTCATGGGGTATTAGCTAATAATTCTGATATTGCTATACATCTATACTGTAATTGAACAATTAAGTAAATGAATAGTAAATGGTGGGACCCAGGTTTCTTGTCATTGGAGTGGGAATTTACAGATAAGCAAGGGAAGAGGCTAGAATGATTCACATAAAAGAGATGAGTTGAGGACAGTAAGAATTTAATGTAGCTATAGATGGCTATGTTTAGAAATATTAATAGATATATGTGTATACATGAGTTGGCATACACATATTTTTTGCTCTGCCAATTTAGGGAGCCTAAAAGAAATCATACTATACAGTAGCAATGAGAACACCTACTGCCCAGATCTTGGTTTTCAAAAGAGTTTCCAGTGGTCAAAGTTGGAATTCTATGAGCAAGAAAATTAACAAAGTAGCATTGAATTACAACGTACAATATAAAACAATGTCTGTGAGTGCATACTGACACAAATAAATGATTGAATAAATAAATAAATAAATAAATAAATAAATAAATAAATAAATAAATAAATAAAAATAAAGAAGAGACAAATGCAGAATTTCAAATAAATTATATAGATATTCCACTCTACAGGAGGGAGGGCATACTCACTTTTTAAGTGTAGGCTCCACAAAGTGACTTCTTTCCAAATAATACAGCACGAAAGGGAAAAAACAGAATAACTTTACAACTACTTCCGCTAGTTGATCAAATTCAACATCGACAGTCATATATCATAAAAATAGTATATCCTTAATATAATGTGATATAAAAGGCCGTGATGCAGAATGAAGCAGATCCCCCTGAGTGGGGACTCAAGTCTTCCACTTGAAAGAAGATGGTTCTTGACTCCACACAGGAAAGAATTCAAGCACACACCAGAGTTAAAGACAAAAGGAAATTTTATTAGAGAAGGAGTAATGCTCCATAAACAGTGTGGTTTCTTTTCTGAGACAGAGAATGAGAGAGACAATGAGAGGGACCCAGAATGTTCAGGAAATTTAGTTTATATATAATTCTTAGTTTCTATGAATTAGAGTTTAAACATTTTTTTTATAGCGACATTGGTTAACAAAATTCAGTAAGTTTCAGCTGTATATTTTAACAGTAACATTGTGTGTTCACTTCCCATAGTTAGATTCTTTCTATCACCATATATTTGACTCTTTTTACCGCATCTACCTTACCCCTCCTTTCTACCCTCTGGTAACCACTAGACTATTGTCCATGTCCATGAGTCTCTGTTTGTTTGTCCTGTTCATTTGTTGTTTTTAGGTATATATCCCACATATAAGTGATGTCATGTGATTTTCAATGTTTTCTGACTGGCTTATTTCACTTAGCATGATTATCTCGAGGTCCATCCATGTTGCTGCAAATGGCAGTATTTCATCTGTTCGTATGGCTGAATAATATTCCATTGTGTATATGTACCACAACTTCTTTAGCCAATCATCTATTGTAGGACACTTTGGTTGCTTCCATGTCCTGGTGACTATGAATAATGCTGCTATGAACATCGGTATGCAAATATCTTTTCGGATATGGCTTTTCAAGTCTTTGGGGTAAATACGCAGTAGCGGGATTGCTGGATCATATGGTAGATCAACTTTTAGTTTTTTGAGGAACCTCTATACTGTTTTCCATAGTGGCTGAACCAATTTGCAGTCCCACCAGCAGTGTATGAGGGTTCCTTTTTCTCTGCATCCTCTCTAATACTTGTTATTATTTGTCCTGTTGATAACAGCTCTTCCTTAACAGGTGTGAGATGGTATCTCATTGTGGTTTTGATTTGCATTTCCCTAATAGCTAGCGATGATGAGCATCTTTTCATATATTTGTTGACCATTTGTATATCTTTGTTGAAGAAGTGTCTGTTCAGTTCTGCTGCCCATTTTTTGATTGGATTTTTTTTTAATGTCGTTGTTATTGAGTTGTAGGAGTTATTTGTATATTTTGCATATTGGGCCCTTATTGGACGTGTAGCTTGCAAACATGTTTCTCATTAGGGTGACTGTCTCTTTACCTTGTTGATGGTTTCTTTTGCTGTGTAGAAGCTTTTTAGTTTGATATAGTCTCATTCATTTATTTTTGCATTTACTTCCCTTGACTTATAGGTTAAATTCATAAAATCCTCTTTAAGTCCAAAGTCCTCGAGTTTAGTCCATGTTTTCTTCTATACGTTTTATTGTTTCAGGTATTATATTCAGGTCCTTAATCCTTTTGAGTTAATTTTGGTGTGTGGTGATAGACAACAGTCTAGTTTCATTCTTTTGCAGGTGGCTTTCCAGTTTTCCCAGCACCATTTATTGAAGAGGCTTTCCTTTCTCCACTGCATGTTTTGACTCTTTTGTTGAAATTATTCGCCTATATAAGTATGGGTTTACTTCTGGACTCTCAATTCTGTTCCATTGGTCCATGTGTCTTTTTTTCGGCCAATATCATGCTGTTTTGATTACTGTTGCTTTGTGGTATAATTCTAAGTTCGGCAGAGTGATGCCTCCAACCTTGTTCTTTTTTCTCAGGATAGCTTTGGCAATTTGTGATCTTTTGTGCTTCCATACACATCTGATCATTTTTTGCTTTATTTCTTTAAGAAGTATCAATGTGATGTTGATGGGGCTTGCATTAAATCTGTATAATGCTTTAGGTAATAAGGCCATTTTAACTATGTAGATTCTTCTAATCCAATAACACAAAATATCTCCATTTCTTTGTATCTTCTTCGATTTCTTTTAGTAAGTTCTTATAGTTTTCATTATATAGGTCTTTCACATGTTTTGTTAGATTTATTCCTAGTTATTTTGTTCTTTTTGTTGCAGTTTCAAAAGGAATTATTTTTTCCACTTCTTTTCTGACACTTCATTATTAGAGTATAGGAACGCTATGTATTTTTGAACATTGATTTTGTATCCTGAAACTTTACTGTATTTGCTTATTGTTTCTAGTAATGTTCTTGTGGAGTCTTTAGGGTTTTCTGTATAGAGAATCCTATCATCCACAAATAGTAGCAGTTTGACTTCTTCGTTTCCTATTTGGATGCCTTTTGTTTCTTTCTCTTGCTTAATTGCACTCGCTAGGACCTCCAATGTTATATTGAATAATATAGTGGCGATAGTGGACAGCCTTGTCTTGTGCCTATCTTAGAGGGAAGGTTTTTAGTTTTTTGCCTTTTAAGCATGTAACGTTGGCTGAGGATTTGTTATATATGGCCTTATGATGTTAAGGTACTTTCCTTCTATACTGATTTTGTTAAGTGTTTTGATCATAAATAGGTGCTGTATCCTGTCGAAGGCTTTCTCTGCATCTATTGATATGATCATACTATTCTTATTTTTCAATTTGTTTATACAGTGTATCACATTAATAATGATGTTGTACTACCATTATCATTCATGTCTATGTATCTCTTGATCTTTTTATTTCTTCTCTGACCCAGTCATTCTTCAGTGACGTGTTTTTTATGTGGTGTATCACATTAATTGATTTGCATATGTTGAACCATTTCTGTCTCCCTGGGATGAACCCACTTTATCGTGGTGTATAATTTTTTAAATATGTTGCTGTATTCAGTTCACTAGTATCTTATTTAGGAATTTGCATCTGTGTTAATGAGAGGTACTGGTCTGTAGTTTTGTGTGTGTGTGTGTGTGTGTGTGTGTGTGTGTGTGTTATCTTTACCAGGTTTTGCCCTCATAAAATGAATTAGGATGTGTTGCCTCCTCTTCAATTTTTTGGAAGAGTTTGAGGAAATAGGTATTAAATTTTCTTTGAATGTTTGGTAGAATTCACTGGTGGAGACTTCTGGCCCTGAACTTTTACTTTTTAATAGTTTTTTAATGATTATTTCAATTTCCATACTGCTGATCAGTCTATTTAGATTTTCCAGTTCTTGATTCAGTCTAGGAAGGTTATATCTTTCTAACTACTTGGCCATTTTCTTCTAGGTTATTATATTTGGTATTATATACTTTTTTATAGTATTCTTGAATGATCCTTTGTATTTCTGCAGTGTCTGCTATTATTTCCCCCTCTTTCACCCCTGATTTTGTTTACTTGTGTCCTTTCTCTTTTTTCTTTAGTGAGTCTAGCCAGGAGTTTGTCGATTTTATTAACCTTCTCAAAGAACCAGCTCTTTGTTGCATTTTTTTTTCTATTTTTGGGGGTTTTGTTTTGTTTTCAATTTCATTTATTTCTGCTCTAATTTTGATTATTTCTTTTCTTCTGCTGACTTTAGGCTACATTTGTTCTTTTCTAGTTTTTTAAGATAAAGCATTAGGTTGTTTATTTGGGCTCATTCTTATTTTTTGAGATAGGCCTGTAATTATATGATCTTTCCTTTTATGAGCGCTTTTGCCATGTCCCAAAAGTTTTGATATGTTGTACTATCATTATCATTGATTTCTATATATCTCTTAATCTCTCTTTTAATTTCTTCTCTGACCCAGTCATTTTTTAGTAGCGTTTTGTTTAATCTTCATGTAGCTATTCTTCCCTCTTTCTTTTTATGGTTGATCTCCAGCTTCAAAGCACTATGACCAGAGAATATGGTTGGTATGATTTCAATCCTCTTATATATGTTGAGGCTATCTCAGCGTCCCAGTATGTGGCCAATCCTTGAGAATGTTCCATGTGCACTAGAGAAGGATGTATAAGCAGCTATTTTGGGATGAAAGGCTCTGTAAATGTCGATTATGTCCAGATGGTCTAATGTGTCACTCAAGGATGTTATTTCCCTATGGATTTTTTGTTTGTTTGTTTGGATGATCTGTTCACATCCTATAGTGGTTATTTAGGTCTCTTACTATGATACTGTTTTGGTCTGTTTCTCCCTATTTTTTATTTTTATTTACTTTTATTTTTTAGTAATCCCTGACTGGGAATGTAGATACTAATAAATGTTATGTGTTCTTGATGTATGCTTTCTTTTATTATTATGAAGTGTCCCTCAGTATATGTCTTTACCTTTTTTTTTTATCTTGAAGTATGTTTCATTCTATATTAGTACCAGTACTCCCCCTTTTCTCTGAATGCCATTGCTTAAAATATCATTTTCTACCCTTTCACTTTGAGTCTATATTTGTCTTTGGAACTGAAATGTGTCTACTGGAGGTGGCATATTGTTGGATTTTGTTTTTTGATCCAGTCTTCAACTTTGTGCATTTTAATGGTGAATTCAGTCCATATGTATTTATAGTGATTATTGAAATATGAGGTTTTCCTATAGCCATTTTATCTTTTACTTTCTGGTAGCTAGGTGCTTCCTTTGTTTCTTTGTCCTTGCGTTTCTGTCTGTTTTTTTTTTTTAATTTGGTTTGATTTTGTGGGTTTTCCCTCTGGTTCTTCTAGTTTTATGTTACATACTTCAGTTCTGGATCTTTGGTGTGTGGTTACCATTAAGAATGTGTAAAGAATTGTTATATATATATATATATATATATATATATATATATATATATATATATATAAAACATACACACACACACACACACACACACACACACACACACACAGTAGTGCATTTTCTTCTGCATGTGCCATTTCTCTATTTCCTTTTGTGAATTTGATCTTTGATTCCTCCCCTTTCCTGTTATAGTTGTCTCAAATTGTCCCTATGTATGCCAAACATTTATTTCTGTCTTGCAATAGCAATTCTCTTATTGTTTGAGCTTATTGTTCTTAATAAGGATTGCAGTACTCTGCTTCTCTCTGCTGCTAGTTGCCTTACTCATAGTTATGTATGTTTTTGTCATTTTCTTTCAGGTGGGCTCACCTTTTTCAGTTTTTCCTGTAATGCAGGCCTTGTAGCAGAGAATTCCCTCAAGTTTTGCATGTCTGGAAAGGTTTTTATTTCTCCTTCATATGTAAAAGAGAGCTTTGCTGGACACATTGTTCTTGGCTGGTAGTTCCTTTCACTTAATAGTTTGAATATTTGGTTCCACTCCTTTTTTTTGCTTGTAAGGTAAGTGCTAAGAAGTCTGAAGATAGTCTAATGAGTTTTCTTTCATGGGTTACCATATTCTTTTCTCTGACTGCCTTGAGAATTCTTTGCCATTCATTTTTGATAATTTTAATATAATGTGTCTTAGAGTAGGCTTGCTGGGGTTGAGATAATTGGGCATTCTGTTCACTTCTCGAGTTCTAAGCTCCATCTCATTTCTTAGATTTGGGAAATTCTCATCATCTGTTTGTCTGAATACGCTCTCTGATCCCTTCTCTTTTCTTCTCCTTCTGGAATATCCATTATTCTTAAGTTGCCTTTCCCGATGGTGTCAGCTTGTTCTTGTATTTCTCTTTCATTATTTTTCATTCTAAAGTATCTTCCTTCTTCCTTCTGTATTATTTCTAGATTTCTGTCTTCAATATCACTGATCCTTACCTCTATTTGGTCATCTCTATTTCCTTAGCTTGGTATTCATTCTTCTTCTCTTTTAGTGTATTCTTCATCCCCAGAAGTTCCATTTGGTTCTTTTATAGGGTTTCATTCTTTTTACTAAAAATTCATACTGCTGGTCTATTTTTTTCTCAGTTCCTGGAATTTCAATCTGAGATATTTTGCATCTCACTGAGTTTTTTTCAGAAGTACAATCTTGAATTCTCTGTCACTTAAATTGAACATTTCTATGTCTTTAAGCTTATTTTCTTGAGACTTTTCTCTTTTTTTTCTGAGCTGTCTTGTCACTCTGGTTGTTTATGGTGTTTGGTGGACTATTTACTCACCTAGGCATTAACGGGTGTGTAATTTGCTTTTTTAAAAAAATTTTTTCTCAGAAAGATTTATTATATACAGGTCTGTCTTTAGCTTATTGCTGTTTTTCTTTCCAATTTCCAGTAGGTGGCATCTAAGCCTCTTGGATCCCTGCTTTGAGACTTAATGCCTTTTTCTTATAAATATTCAATCACGATTGCTACTCTTATCTCATTCTCTGTCAGTGTTAGCAATAGTTTCCGTTGCTTTTGCTCATATTCCTGTGGGGCTATCCAGTGTTTGGTTTGGGAGGATATTGGGGGGATGTTGCCCTCTGGGTTGGTGGATGGGGGTTGCTGCTATCTCTATGTTTCATCTCCCGCTTCAACACCTTGGCTGCTAAGACCCAACCCTGGTCCCACTTCAGTTAGTCCCTGCTCTGTTTTCTTCCTTATCCCCTAGGCTCTGCTGGATGGAGCTCACAGATCTCTCAGGCAAGGCTGTTCAGGAGCCAGCCACAACTTCTCCACTCCCCCTCCTCCTGCAGGGAACTCTAGCTATGAGAGGCAGCTTCTTTGTTCCTCTCAATCTACTACCCAACTTCAGTGGTTCTGACCTCTGGATGCTCTTATCTGCAGATCACTTGCTCGGATATGCTTGTGTACAGGTTGGGTGTTGTTTGTTGAGTTTTGAGTGTTCAGCTTATTGTTATTTCAAGGGGAGAGATCTAAGGATATCTCTCCGTCATACTTCTAATGTCACTTCCAGATGTATAGTTTGAATTTTGTGTTCAAACTATAGTTGGATTTTGTATTTTTCTTCAAAATGGAATTCTTTATCTTTTAACTGGAGTTTTTAAACTGTGTACATATAATGTTACTATTGATAGAATGAAATTTAAATTTACATTACTATTTGCGTTTTATTTATCCCATCTGTCTTTGATCCTTTATTTTCTCTTCTTTTCCTCATTTTGAATTATTCAAATGTTTTATATTCCATTTTTCCTTATATTAACTTTACTTATATTTTTATATTGATCTTGTAGTAATTATACTGTTTATTTTGTGTTATGTAGTCCACAGATTAATATTTTTACCACTTCACCATGCTGGAAACTAAGGGCAGTTTAATTTTATTTACTTACCTCTATTTTTTGTAATATTATTATATATTTTATTTCTACATGTTTTAAAGCCCAAAAGTCATCATCACTATTATTGTTTTAAACATTCAACATTTATTTATATTTATCCATGTTTTTACCCTTCCCAGTATGATTTTTCCCCCCTCCACTTCGTGTTCTCTTACATAATTTTTCTTTAGCCTATAGAATTCCCTTTAGCATTTTTTGTAATGTAGTTCTTCTGGCAATAAGTATTCTAAACTTTTGTCTGGGGAAAAAAGTTTATTTCACTTTCATTTTTGAAAGTTCTTTTAGCGAGCTATAAAATTTTAGGTTAGACTATATATTATATATGTATTGGTAGCAATACATTATAACAACTCATTGGCTTCAATTTCTGTTAAAAATAAAACCAGCCATCTGTATCGCTGTTAACATCTTGAAGGAATGTGACTTTTCTCTCTAACTGCTTTTTGCCTTTATTTTCAGCTGACTATTCTGTGTCTAAGTTTTCTTTGTATTTATCCTGCAATGGTTTGTAAATTTACTAGAATGTGCTGTTTAATGCTTTCTCTTAAATTTATAAATCTTTGGCTAGTAATTTTTCACATATTTATCCTATTTTTTCTGTCTCATATTTCAATGGCACAAATATTTGACCTTTTCATTATGTTATTATGTTCCATCTGACTCCTGTACCCTGTTTTTTTCTTTTCTATTTCCATCTCTTTTTCTCTCTGTTCTTCACTCTGGGTATCTTTTTATTGACCTACTTCCAGTTCACTAATCCTTTGTTGTCTGCTCTAAACCCATCTGTAGGTCCCAGGCCTGGCTGGTCCCAGGTCTGGCTGTGATCCAGGCTCGCAGCTAGGAATAGGACCCCGGATTTAGAATGTTACATTAATGTAGTAGAGCACCTGTGCCCAGTTCATGTAAGCATGATTCCGCTTATTGTATTATGCACGTGTGGCAGAATGCCATTATTGTTCTGGGACATTAAGTGGAGCCCCTGCAGTTCCTTAGAGCAGCAGTGTGCTCTCCGCAATAGAAGTGAACACTCTGCAGAAGAAGCGCGCTCGCCGCAGTAAAGTTGGTGCCTGCCGTTTCATTCTCATATTGTCTCCTCGTGCATTCTTTCAACTGGGTGTCTCACCACTGAAACCTTCCCTTCTCTATCGACTCGGTGCTGACACCATCCATTTGATTTTTTAACCTCAAGTATGTTTCAGGTTCTAGAATCTCCATTTGACTCTCTTCAAATAACTTTTAGATTTCTGGTGAGATTCTTCATCTTTTCATCTACTTTGTTGAAAATTTTTAATAAAGTCTCTGAGTATTCAATATCCAAATCAGCAGTAGTACTATTTATCTTGTCTTTTCTTCTTTTTAAAAAATAATTTCTACTATTGTAGCATGTTTCATACTTTCTTATTGAATGCCAGAAACTGAGATAAAATGCAGAGATGCAGAATGATGCTGTCTACCTTCAAAAAGGGTTAATTTTCCTCTGGCGAACAGAGAGTTTAGTAGCAAATTACTGCAGGCCTGTTTTAGGTAGTTAAAGCCGTGTTATTTGAGTTTTGTCCTTATCCTTAGGTTTTTATTTCAAGGGCATTGTTATGGACAGAAATGTGCTTCCATCCCCAAATTCTTATGTGGAAACTTTAATCATCTCCCCAGTGTGATGGCATTTATACATGAATCCTTCAGCAGTTAATTAGGTTTAGATGAGGTCATGAGGATGGAACTCTCATGATGCGATGTGTGCCCTTATAAGAAGAGATACTGTAGAGCTTGCTTTCTCCACACATGAACAAAGAAGAGGTCATGTGAGCATACAGTGAGATGATGGCCTCTTACAAGCCAGGAAGAGAGGCCTAACCAGAAACAAACCATTCTGGCATCCTGACCTCAAATTTCCAGTCTCTACAATAGTGAGAAAATGAATGTGTTGTTTCAGCTACTCAGACTATAGTATATTGTTGCGGTAGCCTGAGCAGGCTAAGATAGGCATGGTCCTGACTTATAGGGCCTGTCCCTTCTCTGAGATATCAATGGAAAGCCTGGGATCTTTACCTGGGCCCTTCCAGTTTGGCAGGGCTTGAACTTCCCAGTACTATGAAGCTACTTTCCTAGTACTATGAAGCTACTGGAAATTCAGCTCAGCTTTTTAGCTTTTGATTTGCGTTTGCTCGGTGGATTTTTTGGAGATGGTTCCTACATATATGCGGTTTTATCATCAGCCTATCACTGGAATGTAATTTCAATAGACAATTTTGGCGGCAATTCTCTTTACTACCCTCCTTTCTGAGATTTTGCTCCTCAAGTTCCAAACTCTGACCTCCTCAACCAGTGAGACTGCTACTTTGTGACTGGCTTTTATTATCCTTTGTACGCAATTAAAAAATGCCCTCCCCAAAAAAGCTATGGTGAATGAATATGGAGTTCATTTCATATTTTTTCTTCTTAAGGACAGTAGTCTATAGAGTCCTGTCTGTAAGTTGCTCTACAATGCCTTCAGTCATTTTACACATCTGTTCATGTTCTATTATTGTTTTCAATGAATTCATTTTTTAGGTTCTGTCAAAACCAGAAAAGGAATATTTCTACTCATATTTTAAGATTCAACCCATGTGACTTCCCTTGTGGTTTTTCCTGATTCTCTTCCTCTCAAGTAGAATTATTATCCTTTCAAAGTAGAACCTCTTCTTATTGCCATAGCACCTATCTCATTCCTCTATTATAACCTTTATTAAATAACATTTCCATTTTTTTATGGAACAATTGTCTCTCTAATAGACCTGAAACTGTCATAGATAAATATAGGATCTTATTTTCTTTACTCCACATTCCTCTCCAGCTATTGCTCTAGTCATCTCATTTACTTTTCTGAGAAATTTTTTTAAAGATCTAACTATACTCAGAGTCTCTCAGTTTTCTCTCCATCTCCTCCAACTTTTTCTTGAAGCTACTCTGAACATGTTCTTGTTCCCACCATACTACTAAAACTTACATTATTGTGGTCTTTGACAGTTTCCATGTTATCAAATCCAATGGTGAATTTTCAGTCCATAGCTTTCTTGATGTATTAGCAGCCTTTGGCATAACTGATCACTCTCTTAAGCCCCCCGCCCTGCACCTGGTTTCCCTTATTTTCTTGGTGGCTGCTCTTCACTCATCAAAATTGAGAGAGATCTTTCCTGGCCATCACACTTAAAATTGTGATACATTACCCAAAAATACATGCACATCTCATCAAACATTCTAGGACCTCAGGGCTCATTCCTCAGACCTCTTTTCTTTCTACATTCCTTCCCTTGATAACCTTACTTCATAGCTTTAGATACTATCCACATGTTGACATTCTAATTTAAATGTTCAACCTAGACCCCTTCCTTGAACTCCATACTCATATATCCTCCACCTGCCTCCTTGACATCTCCACCTGGATGTTTAATAGCATCTCAAATTATCATGTTCAAACAGAGGTCCTGAGTTTCACAAACCTACTGTTTGCACTCTTCTTTCCCATTAGGTATACAGCAACTCTGTCCTTTAAGATATACTCAGGACAAAACTCTTCCAGTTATTTCCCACACCCTATTTCTGATCTCTAAACTAATCTGGTCACTTCCACCTTCATATTTTATCCAGAATCTAACAAATTCTCATTACATCTATTGCTATCACTCTCATCCAAGTCATTCTCATCCGATTTGCATTACTGAAATAACCTCCACACTTGTCTACTTTGCTAATTCTTTTGCAGTATTTTCAACTCAGCAGAGTGATCCTATAATTTAGTGCATGCTTCTGTACAAAACCCTCCAATGACTCAATTCATTCAGAATAAAGGCAAACTTTTTAAAATCACCTATAAGTCCTCACCTAATCTCCCCTTCCCCCTGCCTTACCTTTCTGACCATATCCTCTATTACTAATTTTTGTCTTGTTCCTTCCAGAAGGTCCCTCTTCTCTTTTCCCCAATCTCTGAGCCTTTGCCTTTGCTCTTCCATTTCTCTACTGATTATGATTATCCTCACATCATCCTTCCTCACAGCATCCTTCCTCACTTTCTTGTTTATTCAAATATCACTTTTATAGTGATATCTTTCCTGACCACTTCATCTAAAATTGTGATACACTACCCACACATACATGCACATCTCCTATCCAACTTTGCTCTTTTCCTCTTAGCACTCATTCATTCATTCATTCATCTGTCTCATTAGAACGTAAACTCTACAAGGGTAGAGACTTGATTTATTTACAACTGTGTCTTTAGTGCCTAGAACAGGTACTCTAAAATATTTATTGAATGAACGCCTTTTTGTATCATTTGTATCTACCATCAGATACTCTTGTGCGAATCTAGTAGTTATTTGGCATATCGTAGTCAGAAATGTCTGTTAAATGAGCCTTCTCCAGAATGTCAGTTAGAATCATATATTATGTAGCTTTTTTCAGATTGCATTCTTTCATTTAAAAGCATTCAAGGTCCCTCCATGTCTTTGTGTGGTTTGAGAGCACACTTCTTTTTAGCACTAAGTAATATCATACGGGTGGACCAGTTTTTTTGCCCATTCACCTACTGAAGGACAATATTGGTTGCCCTCAAGTTTGGTAATTAGAAATAAAGGTGCTATTAACATTTATGTGCAAGTTTTTGTGTAGAAATAAGCTTTCAACTCACTTGTGTAAATACTAAGGCTGGATCATATGGCTAAGACTTCCAAATCATTTTAAAGGACTGCAAAATATCATTGCCTCCACAGCGTAGATTTTATTTTCCTCACTTTACAGGTGATGAGAAATAAGAATGGTAATTTGCCTGTGGTTTTAGCGCTGCTTAATCCGCTAAACTCAGAATCCCCCAGGAAACCTACCCAATGCTGTTCACTCAAACGGTCTCCGCTCCGCCCTCCCATCCCGTGGCGGAGGTTTTTGGAACAAGATAACATTTCCTTTTTTTTTTTTTTGGTCCTCCCAACTCGCTTTAAAACAGAGTAATGCCGGAATCCTTTGGCTGACACATCTTGGGGTACAGAGCCCCGCGGGCCACAGGGCGGGCGCTCGCCCCGTCTTCCTCCCCGGCAGGAGCACGGGGCGGAGCAGGAATGAAGAGTCCACGCCCCGCCACCCGCTCGAGCTCACTCACTCGACGCACAGAGGGCGCGGACACCGGACCTGACCGCCGGAAGCACAGCGGTCCCAGCCGGCCCCCCCACATCCAGGTGCCGACCGCGCTGTTCCAGCAAGACGAGGAAGCCCGGGCCACGTAGCTGGACGCACGCAGCTGGGCGCGGTGAGCGCGGGGCGGCCGCTCCGCGGCCCGGTCTGCCGTAGCGCTCCGAGCTTTGTCACCGGACACCCCTCTCCCCTGCGTCGAGCTCGGGCGCCCTCCTCCAGGGCGCCCCAGCGAGGCTGCTGCTGAATCGGAGGACTTCCTGACGTCCCATCGCTGCTTCTTCCAGCACCTCGGCCTCGGGAAGTTTGCCGCGAAAACGAAAGTAAACAACTCTCGGGTGCGTCTGCGTGCAGGCGGTGGCCGGGTTTGCTGGACTCCGCTTCTACGCAGGGGCGGGGCTTCTCGGTCTGGCGTGCAGCGGTAGGCGGGCTTCCTAGGGGCAGGGCTTCTTGGTCTGGCGCGCGGCGGTGGGCGGGCTTTCCTGAAGTCGGGCGGAGATTGGGCTGGGTGGGTGATGGGCGGGGCCCGCGGCGATCCCGGAAGTCGGGCGGTGGGCGGGGCAGCCCCTGCTCGCGCCGCCAGGAGGAAGGGAGCACCTCCTGCGCGGCAAGCGTTGTCTTGTATTCAGTTTGTAAATCCCGGAGATCTGTCAGCCAAAGGATCCCGGCTTTAATTTGTTTTAAAGCGAGTTGGTAGGACAAAAGAAAAGAAATGTTACCCAGTCATAGAAACGTCCGCCAAAGTTCCCGGAAGTCGGGTGCGGAATTGCTGTCAAAGGCTCAGAAGCCCTACCCGCGGGAGGTTTAGGTGTAAATCCTTACCAAGGCGGAGACCTGCCCTAGGGTCACAACGGTGTGACGCTGGAACAAGCCCTTCGTTTTTGTTATCTTTGTTATTTTGGTAGGGCTGATGTGTTTTCATTGCATTACTGGATACAATCGTGTGTGCTGTTGCCATAATAAAATTAGTCGATGTCTTTTAACCAGGACTTCTTACCAACCCTTTGAAAGAGCCTTTTACTGTTGTACTTGCGGGCCGCAGGCCGCAGCAGATTGCAAACAATCAAAAGCGTTTGCGCCGTAATCTTAGATGTGAGCTGGCAAACGGAAAAGAAGAGCCAACAGCCACATTGACAGAAGAGACGAATGTCATAACCCTAGAAGGCCGCTTACATGATCAGTGGCATTTGCTTTTATGCAGTGTTACCGAATCTGTTCAGGGTTTTAAACAGGATTGGCTACATTCTTGTAAAAAATTGACAGAAACCCACAAAGCGTGTGGGTGGGTGGAAGGGGGTGTTCATTTATTTCTTTGTGTCTTGCTGATGGTTTGTTTCTTCTTCAGAGTTCTTGTTTATCTTGGCCAAAGCCTAAGGCTGTTATAATATGTTATAGGCAATTTTGCAGAAGCTTTTTGGTCTTTAGATCAATATTAATTCTTCCTTGATATACACTTGCAGAAATCAAGGCTTGGAGTGAACTTTGGATTGTGGAATGATTTAGTACTTGATTTGCATTTTTAACTACCGGGTTAGTAGAAGAGTAAGGAGGAGTCTAAGGCCATGCCACCCTCAACTCCCCCCTTCCGCCCAGTCTCCTCTGATCTTAGAAGCTAAGCAGGGTGGGGCATGGTTAGTACATGGATGGGAGACCACCTAGAAATACCGGGTGCTGTAGGCTTAAAAAAAAAAAGTAAGGAGGAAATTGTGGTCCATTAGAAATGTGGAAAACTGCAGCTCTTCTAAACCCAGAAAGTGAAGATTAAGCTTGTTAATTTGGGACGTATCATCATTGTTATTACTGATAAAAACAGTAATGATTACTAAATTTTTATTTTTCTCTGTGCTGTATTGCACACTAGAGAGATGTTCTACTTCCAAGATTGTAAATGTTAATGAGAATTAAAAAAAAAATTCTAAAATAGCAACTTCCAAAATGGCAAACTATTTTTTGGTGTTTAGTAATCCATAACATGTTAATACCACCAATATGACCTGGGAATTTGAAAAAATAGCTTTTCCCATGCTTTGGTTGGATATTATACTTTGGCAAAAATGATTGTATTAACCTGTAGAAAATTGATTTTGAACCATATATTTTTATGTTTTTAAATTTTAGCCTATTCATTCCCCTGGTTCTGATGTAGCATACTTATTTAGTATAGGTGAGCAAGACTGTAAGATTAGGTCTTTGCATCTGATTTTAACAAAGACAGATTATTTTTGCTATCTAGACAACGTAGCATGTTTTAGTGAATTGATAGTGGAAGTCTGAGTGAAGAGACAGTTTCAGTTCCAGGATCTGCCACTTTGGATGAATCATTTAACTCTAAATTTTAGTCTCTTTATTTGTAAATTGGAATGATGTGAATAAAACTTCGTGGGGCTATAGTGTGCTAATGTACATGATATTGCTTGGTTAAACTGTTTCAGTCTTGTCTCTTGCTTATCAGTTGGCTCTTCCTTGTTTAGCTCTCTTGTTTATCTGGGCACAGTATCAAGATACATAATCAAAGAACCTTAGAGAAGTCCACAGTGTATCTTGAGTAAAATTGAAGTCCTATTAGCATGGAACAAAGGGGGGTAATAAGAGGTAGGCAACCAACATTTTCTGTCAGAGTCATTATGTATGGTCATCACTTAATTGAAAAAATAGTCCTCTACCACTGAAAATTAATGTAAAAAAAACTTAAAAAATGTTTTTATTGAAGTATAACATACACAGAAAAGTGCACAAAGTATCACACCACTCTACATAGTATCACAAAGTGAACAGAACATTGCTATCACTCCTGAAACCCCCTGTGCCTCTCATCTCCCACCTATAGTAACCACTATTCTGACTGTTAATATAATTCTGCCTGTTGGGGGGTATTAATTATTTTTTATTATTTATTTGTATTTTTTCTTAGTTTTATTGAGGTATAATTGACAAACATATTTGAATATAGATATGAATATTTTGATACATAGGCTCACCCTGCCTTATAGATAATTTGTGAAGTTTCTGGGAATTTTCTATCAGTTTCGGTGGAGAAAATTTGCTTCGCTGAGTCCCTGAGTTAATATCCATTTATCCTGTTATAAATTAGTTATCATAACATGATATAACAGGCTAGTGTGCCTTCATTGATTACTCTGTAACATGGTTTTGTAATATGGTGTTCTACCTGCCTGCATTCAGTGTTTTTGCGATTCTTGGATGTCTAAACCATTCACAAGGTTTTCCTAAGATGTTTAGTGCTTATAAAGTTGAATTGTTCATGGGAACAGAAGGAGAAAAACAGTAAGAACGAAAATCATTGGGAACTGAATTAAAGATTCATAAGATTAGGTGAGGCCAGACTAAACCAGCCAACTGCAAGACTGTAAGGAGAATTGACTTGGGTCAGGAACCAGCTTCATAAAATGGAGCTGACCCCCCTGAAAATCTTCACCTACACTCCATCATGCCTGCAGGAGGCACTGCAAATCCTAGTTGGTCTTGGCAAATTTGAGAAGGCAAGACTTGGGCTGAAGGAGAGATACCAAATAGTGCTCATAAAACTGAAATTTTATACTCAGATAGGCATATTTCAGGGCATGGTTATAATTCTTTCTGTTTCTTTGTATTTTTAAAAATGTTATTAAATTAAACATTCATATGCAACATCATTTTTGAAAAATGCTAGATGTATTTCAGAGTGTGAGTAGGACATAACATTCTTTCCTCTGTGTATGTAAATTTTTTTAAGCTTTTTGTCCTTTGTAATGTTACCGAGAACATCCTTGTATGTACATAACCTTTATCAGCATCTCTGATTTGATTCCCCAGAATAAAGAACTATTGAGTGAAGGAATTATTCTTTTAAAAAAAAAATTTTGTTATGAATGTAATTTGTGTTACTATATTTGTACAATATAATAAAAGTGTAAAAAAGAAAGTAAAAAATCACCCTGCCATCTGGATATAATCCTTGCTAACATTTTAGTATCTTTCCTTGTGTCTCTTTTTTTTTTTTCCTGGTTATATATCTTTATGTATATCTAACTTAAGACTACAATTTTGAATACCCATATATTTCATTTTATGAATGTACTATAATTCACTGAATTGTGTCCTTTATTTTTGGACAGTTAAATAGTTCTTTTTGAAAAATAATTTAATTATCAACTGCCATGTTTCAGGTTTTGTCCTAGGCACTGGAGACAGTATGCCAGATGGTTTCCTACCTTCTATGAGCCTAATTAGAAATAATTCTCAAATTACAGCTGTTTTAACTGTCGCAAGGGAGAAACACAGAATACCATGAAAATGTCTAACAGGAAGACTTAGGATGGCATCCTTGAGAATATGATGTTTGGCTGAGACCTGAAGGATGAGCAGCATCTAGCTGGCAGAATATACCCCAAAATGGTTATAGGAGGAGAGTAGGATAAATTACCCTCACTAAGATGGTTTCTGTATGCTCCAGAGGATCTATAGGAAATGGAAAAGGAGGCCTAAAACAAATGCTAAAACATGTTTTATCTCTTACACCCTCATCTCCCCATTCTCACAAGGATTGGTCAGTAGAGAACTGAGCAGGGTGATCCCAGCTGCACATTGGCATTCTCAAAGCCTAGTAAAATGGAATAAATGTGGATGGATGTGGGTAGCTGGGCCAACCATAGCCAGAGCTATAAAGCAGGAACCAAATGTGTTTTCACATATTTTTTCTTACGTCATCCTTACTGGTCCTGAGAAAGTCATTCCTTCCTTTTGCAAATGAGAAAATTGGGGCTGTAAGCTACCCAAGTCACAGGGCTAATAGATTACAGGGCTAGATTTCATACAAGAGAAAGACCTGTGCTCTTTCTGCTATCATTATGGCTTCCACTAACTGCCTCACCTTCAATGCCTGCCTCACTCTTGTGTTCTCTCAGTCTTCATGTCCTTTCTCTGGGCAGCCCTGACTCCCTCTGCCCCACAGATGTGCTACTTTCCTGAAGATACTTCCTCTTGTTTGGCAATCTCATATTATAGGAAGATGATCCATAGTGTCCTCTCCTAGTCCAATATGTGTGCGTGGTCCATGGTCTGGGTGGCAGGGTCTACCCACAGCCTTTGTACAAGATATAGGAGGTTGGTTATCCGAGCCCAACTGCAGCAGGTCACTGTACAAGACTACCATGAGCTTAGGCATTTTCAAAACCCCTCCAGGTACTTTTATTTTTTTTTAATTCCCTGCCCCCTACCATTTTATTATGAAAAATTTCAAAGTGCAAAGTTAAAAAGTTTTTACAGGGAACTCTATCCACCATCTATATCATTTTACTTCGCTTGCTTTATCATATAACTGTCCATCACTCATCCCTCTATCCACCAGTCTGTCTGCCAAGTAAATCAGAGACATCAGTATACTTCTCCCTAGATATTTCAGTATGCACACCACTAACTAGAGGTCAGTATGTTTACAGATTTTTCTTTTGATATAAAATTTACTTGTTGTAATTCTTAAGAGTACATTTGTAGGTTATTGACAGATGCTTGTGCCTATGTAAACTCTAATCCCTGTTAAGATGCTAGAACAATACCATCACCCCAGAAAGCTCCCTTATGCTTTATCCCACTCAGTCCTCACTCTGTACCTGGACAACCTGTGTTCTTTTTCCAATACAGATTAATTTGTTCTATTAATATAAATGGACTTATATGGTATACTTTTGTATATAGGGCTTCTTTTACTCTGCATATTGTTGTTATGACTCACATTGTTTCATGTATTAGTAGTTTATTTATTTTTATAGCTGGGTAATATTCCATTATATGAATATGTCAGCTCTTTGGTTTTTTTCTTTTTTTCTTTTTTTCTCCATTCTATTGATAGATAATTGTTTCTAGTTTGGGGACTATTACAAATAAAGCTGCTAGGAACATTGTACAAATCTTGGAGGACATATGTTTTCATTTCTCTTGGGATTGCAATTGCTGGTTCATAGTATAGGTGTTTTTATAAGAAACTGCCAGACTTTTTCCCAAAGTGGTGGTGCAACTTTATATGTCTACCAACAATGTATGAGAATTCTGGTTGCTTCATATCTTCACCAGTATTTGGTGGTGTCAGCGTTTTTAATTTCAGATATTCTGGCAGGTATGTAGTAGTATCCCATTGTGGTCCCCCATGAATTTTTAGTCTTCATTTCATTTTGGGGAAATGAATGAATATAAATAAATAGCAGAAAAGAAGAAAAATGAAGGAAAGTGCTGTCCTGAGATTGTGTACATTGTATATTTCATAGCACTGATATACAAATTCTCCAAACTTATCTTTTTTACATCTTCCTATTCTTTTTAGATAGTTCATTGTTCTTTTTATATTCCTCAAATTCCTTCTTTTTTCATAATTACTTTAAACCTTTTTATTTTCTAAAGCTATTCAGTAGTTCAATTGCCTAAAGTTCTTTTGTGCCTAGTACTGCTGTTTGTTTTATCTACTGGTTTTGCCCCATGATAAACTTTTTCTTTTGTGTTTTATAATTTTGGAAAGGGAGCTTCAATGTTAAGTTAGGCTTTATTTCTGGGAATCCTGTCCGGCCTGGCTTAAGGGTGTTTTAGCCTTATAATCCAGGGATGCCATCAGTCTATGACCACTTTCCATACAAAAGTCCTCAGTTTGGGGGATCCTGGCTATAAGAGGAGTATAAATTCAAAGCTAAAATCTATTTGACGATAGGCCCAAGATTATGAATTCACATGAAGACATTTTTTTTTTTATACTCCATTCCCAGCCTAAGACAAACAAGTTCCTTTGCTAGTGAACCACTTCTTTTCTAATCATCTTTTCATTGAAGGATAGGGTAGCACATTGAGGAGAGCCATATTAAGGAAGGAATTTTTGTTTCAACTCTCTTTTCTTGCATTCCTTGACCTTCTCTCCTGTTCCTGTTTGGGCTTTAAAACCTTACCTCTGGATGGCCAAGTTAGTAGTGCCCTAGAGGGCCACTGTCTTAGTTCAGATGCTATAACAAATTACCACAGACTGGGTGTTTTAAACAGTGGACATTTACTTCTCACAGTTCTGGAAGCTGGGAAGTCCAGGACCAAGGTGCCTGCAGATCCAGTCAGTGGTGAGAGCTTACTTCCTGGTTTGCAAATGGCTGTCCTCTCATTGTATCCTCATGTGGTGGAGAGAAAGAAAACTCTCTTGTGTCTTTTATAAGGACACTAATGTCATTCAAGAGGCCTCCACCTTTATGACCTAATTAGTTTCTAAAGGCTTTACTTCCTAATACTATCACATTGGGGGTGAGACTGCAACATATGAATTGGGGTAAACTCAAACATTTAGTCCATAACAGCTACCATACAGGCTACAGCCCCATGGCCAGTGCCCTTTTCGTTGTCAGTGCCTGAAGTTCTCTTCCTTTGCACTGAGCCCAGCTGTGCATTGGAATGGATGTCTTTATTATGTTATCTAACAACTATATATGTCCTTCGTAGCAGAAGGGTTTCAAAATTTTCTAGTCCTCCACGTTGCTAGAAATGAAAGTCTGAGGAATATAAATTGTGATCTTCTGTGATTCTTAGAAATATAAAAAAGTTCATTATAGACATTATAAGTCTACCAAAAAATAAAGGCACACCAAGCATGTGGTGAATCGTTATGTACATTTTTTGGATAATGACCCTCTTTGCACTGAGATGTACTCTTGTTTTCTTTACAGGGCACAGCTCTGAGGGGGAAACTTAAAGGTGGTGTACTTTTGAGCATTCTGAGCATTTGGAAGGAAAGCAGACATGTCCTTGGATAACATTAAGATGAAATCTAGTGACTTCCTGGAGAAGGAGCATCTGGACAGCGGGGGCTTTGGAAAGGTGTCTTTGTGTTTACACAGATCCCATGGACTCGTAATACTGAAAAAGGTGTACACAGGACCCAAGCGCACCGAGTGAGTTGGGAGCAGGGATGGGTAAACCAAAATGCGGGCTGGCGGTAGGGAGCAGTTATTGCACAGGTGCAGGACCAGGCAGTGGATAACAGTGGCACAGGCTTTAGAATGAGACAGACCATGACATGAATTGGGCATACAAGGTTCATCCCTGCAAGGTGGTTATTGTTCCTGTATTGCTGCTAAGGATTCTGAGACTGATTAGTGAAAAGTTTACAGCTAGTGAATAATGGAAGATAAATGGAAGGAAGGAAATAGAGAAAGGGAAAGAGATTAAGGGTGATGAAGAAGGCAATGAAAAGGAAATGGGAAGGATCAGTGAAGATAGACTTATTTACTTGCTTCACATTTTTGGTAAGGACTAGCTCTAGACATGGAAAAGAAAAAAAGTGTTTCAGTAGCAGTTCCAGAAACCCTCTCTTTAAAACAAATGATGGAGTTGTTTTACTTCTCCCTCTTCTTGTTTATCAGAGAAGCTGCCTTTTATATTATACACTCCAGCTCAGCTCTTTTTTCAGGCTATGTTTCATTTCTGCTATTCATTTGTCATTTGTTCATTTGTTCATTGATTCAACATTTCCTGAGCACTCACTGCCAGTCACTGGGAAGGAGGGATATAAAGATGAATAAGAAACTACTCTGCCTTCTAAAGCTTGTAGTCTGTGCCTAGCTGAGATCAGTACATGAACAGGCAGTGACAAAAGCACTTGCGATGGGATTCATGAAGGTGTATACTGTGTTTTGGGTGGGGGGGGGCTACGAAAGGAAAAGGGCCTAACTTTGCCCATCTTAACAGCACCTTTCCCTACCACAGGTACAATGACTCCCTCCTTGAGGAGGGCAAGATGATGCATAAGCTGAGACATCAGCGGGTGGTGAAGCTCCTGGGTATCATCATAGAAGAAGGAAACTACTCTCTCGTTATGGAGTATATGGAAAAGGGCAACCTGATGCATGTGCTGAAAACTGAGGTAGAGAGGGCTTTGCCATGCTTGGTACAGGCACAGTGACTTGGGTGCTGCTTGTCTGCTGTGGTTATTGCTGCTTGTTCTTTTGTAGCTTTGTTGGTGTAAATGGTATCAAATTGCAGTTATTAATAATTTGTCTTCTCATACAGTCCTTTATAGTATATACCCTTTAATCAATCAATCGGTCAACATTTAATTGTTATCCATTATGCATATAGCCCACATCAGACCATGTGCTTCATGAAGACAGGGCCTACCTCTGAATTGTAGACCTTAGAGTGGCTGACAAAAGGAAAACGAACAACTGTCTGCAGGGATTGAGAGAGGGGCAATACCATGCACCGGGGAGGAAAAGTCAAAGCAGATTTAGTGAGGGATTGACTTCAGAAAATCTGAAGTATCTAGCAATTTACAAATTAGGCTATCTTGCCCCTCACTTCCCCCTCCCAGTCCCTGCAGACAGTTGTTCCTGTCTGTTTTGTCAGCCACTCTAAGATCTACATTCAAAGGTAGCTCTGTCCTCATGAAGCACATGGTTTGATGTGAGCTATATGCATAATGGATAACAATTAAATATTGATTGATTAATTAAAGGGTATATACTATAAAGCAGTGGTCCTCAACCTTTTTGGCACCAGAGACCAGTGCTTCTATGAGAATCTAATGCCTGACGACCTGAGAAGGAGCTGAGGTGATGATGATACCTAGTGCTAGGGAGCGGCTGCAAATACAGATGAAGTTTCTCTCGCTCTTCTCTTACTTCCTGCTGTGTAGCCCGGTTCCTAACAGGCCACAGACCAGTACCAGTCCACAGCCAGAGGCTTGGGGACCCTTGCTCTATGAGAAGACAGAATATTAATGATTGTACTTTAATACCATTTAAGAAACTTATAGCTTAAATATAGAACATTAGCAGCAATGACACTGGATAAGTACAACTTAAAACAAGAAAATAAAAATAACTCTCAAGCATTTTTAAAGTTTATATGCCTATTAAGAGAAAGGTCTTGTGCTAGTTGTTCAGGAAGCAGTAGCAAATATGACACAGACAAATAAAAGGGAACAGACAGGTAAGAGAACAGTGTAGTGTACAATTTTTGATGGACAGCCTCATCATGTGTTATGAGAACACAGAGGAGAGGCATGCACCCCAGCATGGGGTAGATAGGGAGGGATTCCGGAAGAAAGATGCTTGAGCCAAGGACAAGTAGAAGTTTCAAAGCAGAGAATTAGAGAACAGGTGTTCCAGGCAGAGAGAATGTCATGTGCAAACGAAAGTACACCAAATTTGGGAAACTGCAAATAGCTGGGTTTGGCCAAACCGTAGATTGCCTGTGAGAGTGGTGAGATATGACTGTCTTTATGGCAAATATTCCCCCTTTTCCCGTCTCTTCTCCCCTGACCCCACAACTGCTACAGTTATGCCAATTATTTTAAGTCACAGACATCTGTCACAAATACCTGTGGGAGAGAGAAAAGATAATCACCGGTATACAGTGTATTCTAATTTGATCAGATTGCTCTTCTCCACAAAACTAGATAAGATCAGTTTGATCAGGAGATAAATCATTTGGTGCCAGAGGCATTCTGGGGATCAGGCAAAGATAAGGTACATTAATTGGGGCTCAAGAAGAAAGTCAGAAGGTCATAGTGAGAGTAGACAGAGGTGTGAGAAGGGGATCTTCTTTGCTTGCTCAGAATTTTTTTCTCAAGTCCAGAGATATACCAGAGAAGGGAAAATCTCTGGCAATTTTTTGTATGGTAGTAATTAGACTATGAATACTGTAGTTCAGCTCTATTATGAGTTAAATACTTTGGGGGGATGATTTGGGAATCTAACTTTCATAATGAAAATGTTTTCCCTTTTTACCAGCAACCATAAATTTTTAGGTAACAGCCTGTTTGTAAACTAGGGACTGCACACCTATGTGTGTACACATACAGAGTGAGAATTTGTTTTTAAGTGTTAAGCAAATCTAATGTTCAACTAATATAAATAGAAACTGAAACGATACATTAACATAGATGTTCCTATAACTAGAATACAATTGTGAGAGTGACCTGAGACTCTACAAAGACCTGAAGTACCTGATAACAAATAACAAAATAGATATCAAATTCATTTCAGGATTAACATTATGATATCTGATGGCTTAATCTTTACATGTTTGTAATCAGTGTGAGCACATTCCCTTGTATTTTTTTCTCATAATGTTATTTCATACACACATTTCCATGAAAATTTTCACATATTTAATACAGAGTAAAACATCAGATTAGTATACCATAGAGAATATTTTTTTTGGTGTATTTATTTTTCCTTTCATTCACCAAACAAGCACCATCCTAGGTAGTATGCATATATCCTAAATAATAATAATAATAATAAAGCCTTCATGTTGCTTAACTGTACCACATTTTTATATATTACAATATTGTCTGGAAGTTTTATTTTTACACTGTGGAAACACACCATTAATACCCTTAGCACCTGGGATGAACTCTTTCTTCAAACAGGAGCTTGTTTTACAATGTCAGCAGACTTGCAGAGCAAGATAGAAGGCAACCTGGTAACTAACTGTACCTCAGGTGCAGACCCGCTGTTCTTGAATAAAACAGTTGTTTTGGCCTGCTTAATTACTTTTCCGTTTCATAGACTTAATATTACTTGTTTTAGAGCAGTATTCCCCTCTCTGTAAAAGGAAGGATAATTATGGAAACTATTGAAGGAATGCGCTATTTACATGGACAAAATGTAATACACAAGGATCTAAAGCCTGAAAATATCCTCGTTGATGATGACTTTCACATTAAGGTAAACCATAACTTAAAATCTTCTTGATGATTGGCGTGTTTTTAGTTTAATTCTACACTGTAAATCTATTTTTGTATATGGTAGACTCTAAAGGAGGACCTAGCTCAATTTATAACTGGTGATGGTAGTGCTGGAAGGTTCTACCAAGGATTGAAAAGGAAGATACACTTGATGGAGTTTATATTTTTTATGTATTCAGTTACTTTCATCTGCATTTTTTATGTTTTCTTCTGAAAACTCTCTTTCCAAACTAGTCAAGGAAATAATGGAAACAGATTTTGTTGTTCACTCAAGAGCAAGGTTTAACTAGGTAGATCATCATAGCTAATTGGCTTTGGCAGCAGGAATCCAAGAGAAAGAATTTGAAAGGGGAAGTGGCCTTGGGGGAGGGACCAGGAACTGCTTTTGCAGGCATCCCTCCCTGCTAGAAGATTCTTCTTCCAACACTTTTGTTTTAGTCTTAGACAGATTTTTATCTCTGTCTTTAAAGAAACGTTCTTTCTTTATATTATGTTCTCTTAAGTTCTGGGTTAGAATCTGTGGATTTTACATAATTACATACCAAAATTCATCTCAAATGCTCCGATTCCTGGAGGCAAAAGTGAAACTGTCTTTTTTGACTTCTCCTTAACTGTATTGTTCTGTCATTTTGTCCTGCCACTTCACTGTTTGTTTTGTTCTTCCTTTGGTATTTTTCTCTGCTTTTTTGTCTGTTTTTCTCCACCTTCCCATCCCATCTTCTCTTAGATTCAGGCTATCAACTCAAAACAAGTAGCAGCACAGTCATTATCAGTGTATCTTTGGAATCCTTGGGAATTTGCATCCATGGGCTTCTGGACACCATTAGAGGAAATAGAAGGTGCAGTTCTTCGTCACTGTCTGCTACAAAGGTCTGCTGAGAAGAAAATACTTTTTTCCCCCTAGCTCCAGAAATAGTTGAAAAACATGCAGAGTGAAGAATTAGAACAAATATGTTTTGTTGTTGTTCATGTCAGAAATGTCTTCTGTTTTGCTTTCTCCCTCCCTTCGCAATCCTGCTAGCAAACCACCCCCCACCTTTTTAAAATTGCGTAACAATTGAGATTCCGGAATTTCAAATGACAGTTCTTTGGAGTGACTTTCCAGATAGCTGAGGAAACACAAAGTTTCTATGAGTCTGTCTAGACATAAATGTTTTAAACGTATCCAGTGCGGCCATTTCTGGAAAATTCACTGTATCTAACATCTATTAGATAAGCCCTAAATTTAAAGACAAATCTGATTTGCTTAAGCAAGAACATTCCCATTGGTTTGATCTCTTGCAGATAGCTGATCTTGGTGCTGCTTCCTTTAAAACATGGAGTAAGCTGACTAAAGAGGAAAGTAACGAACAGAGGAAAGTGAATAGTGCTTCAAAAAAAAATGGTGGCACCCTATACTACATGGCCCCTGAGCACCTGAATGACATCAATGCAAGGCCCTCGGAGAAGTCAGATGTGTACAGCTTTGCCATAGTACTTTGGGCAATATTTGCACATAAGGAGCCATATGAGAGTAAGACATTTATAAAGGAGTGGGATTTGGGTATTAATACAAAATTGTTAAATGAAATAATGGTCTTTTCTGAAGTCAGTTAATACTTATAATTGCTTGTTCATTTAATGTCTGTCTCAACTAGACTGTAAGCTCTACAAGGGCTGGGACCACATCTGGTTTATTCAGTGCTATTTGATGAGTATCTGTATACACACTGCTAGGAACATAGTAGGTGCTCAATACATTTTTGTTGACTGAATGAGTAATCTTAGTTTAGAAATCAGGGATCACAAGACAAATAGGAGCCTTGATAATGCATCTAAGCTTAGGAGGTGCTATAAAATTGCCAGATTCTTCCTGGATGGGAAAACTTGCTTGACGCTTATGAGGATTTGTCCTTTTGTACTGCAAGTCATATGCTTCATACATTCTTCCATTCACTAATTCAAGAATTAAGTCATTTCACACTTATATGGGTACTTTAATCAGAATTGAGAATATAAAGATGAGAAAGACATGGTTCATGCAGGAGAACAGATACATAAGGTGTCATGTTTCAGTTTGTTAAGTGCCTACTCTAAAGGACATTTTCCTATCCATTCTTATTTGAGTGATTATTACTCTGACTCCCATGGTTTAATGATCATCTCTTTGCCAATGCCTCTCAAATCTCTTATCTCTAGCCCTGGCCTGGATATCCAATTGAATTGTCTGTTAGATTCATTACATGTAACCAGAGGAACCCTAAAGCAACATCCCTCTAAACATATTCATCTTCTGCATGCTCTCCCTGTAGCCCACACAGGCTTGTTTCTCTTCTTATGTTCAGCAGATGGCATTACCATCTCTCTACTTAGTTGCCCGACCAGAAGCCTTGGTCATCCCAGACTCAACCTTGTCCCTCATCTCCCATATCCAATCAGTCATCAAAACCTATGAATTCAAAGTATATATATAATTCAATTTACATCTTAAATCCATCTACTTCTCTTTATCACCACTATACTCTATTTAGTTCAAACACTGTATTTCTGCTGCAGGCTCGTTATTCACAGTGCAGCCTAACTGGCCAGCCCAAAAAAGACAGCTTCTATTCACATTTCAGCCAACTGTTTGTCCCAAAAGGAAATATGACAATTTCATTTATCTGCTTAAAATCGTTCCAAGGCTCCCTGTGGCCTTAAGGATAAAGTTTAAATTCCTCATTATGGAATAATGGCTCTTTCTAATTTGACTTTTGCTTCTTTCTATGCCTTTATTTCTTCTCTTTCCTTAGTTAATATGCTTTTATACCGAACTACTCACAATTTCTGGGACACGTTATGATTTCTGGAACTTCCAATCTATTTGTATTCTCTTTCCCTAGCCCAGAATCATCATCTCTGAGTCCCCCTTCCCATTCCTTACCTGGATAACTCCTGCTTATTTTTCTGAACTCAAAGCATTCTCTGAACTTCTAGTAAAGGTTGTGTTACCAGAATCCCTTGTACTTATTTCTTGAATGGCAATTATCACTCTATTTTAAGTAACTCATTAATATTCCATTCTACCAGGAGACAGCTTTCTTGTGAATTCTGTCTTTCACTTACAGAAATTAAAATTTTATTTGATTATTACTGCAATAGAATATGTCAGCTCCTTGCCACAGGGCTATTCTGTGCCTATCAGATCAGGTATCTATATTAAAAGTGTACCCTAGGCAAAGAGAGATTTATGGTCCAGGTTCTGTTATCTCCCTGCCTGAGAGGAGCAGGACCTGAAAGAAAGTCTCAACTTAAGCTCCTCTTTGCTTTATAGATGCCATCTGTGAGCAGCAGTTGATAATATGCATTAAATCTGGGAATAGGCCAGATGTGGAAGACATCATTGAGAACTGTCCGAAGGAGATTATCAATATCATGAAGCAATGCTGGGAAGCGAATCCAGAAGTTCGGCCAACATTTACTGGTAAGAGCATCTTTAGATTATGACTGCACAATCACCTATATGGTGATTTTCCTAGTGAAAGGTTGTCAGGAAGTTGCTTTGAGTCTTCAGAAAACTGAGTTCTACTTGTGATTTCAAACTCATGTTCTAGATTTTCGTTATTTAGCTCAATGAAAAGATACCATCTCTCCCCAAACCATGAAGGCACACAATACCCCTCTTCTGTTATTTTTCATAATTAATTTTTTAAAATAATTTTTTTATTTTTCAATTACAATTGGCATACAATATTATATTCATTTCAGGTATACCACATAGAGATTAGACATTTGTATAACTTACAAAGTGATCACCCTGATAAATCTAATACCCATCCGATACCATACTTAGTTATTACAATGCTATTGACTGTATTCCTTATGCTGTACTTTACATCATCATGACTATTTGACTCTTTTGTAACTACCAATTTGTATTTATTAATCCCTTCCCCTTTTTTACCCACACTTCAGCATTCCTCTCTCCTGGCAACCATCAAAATGTTCTCTGTATCTATGAGTTTGTTTCTGTTTTGTTTATTTATTTACCTTGTTTTTTAGATTCTACATATAAGTGAAATCATATGGCATTTGTCTTTCCCTGTCTGACTTACTCCACTCAGCACAGTATCCTTTAGGTCCATCCATGTTATTGCAGATGGCAAGATTTCATTCTTTTTTTTTATGGCTAAGTAAGATTCCACTGTATATCTATACCACCTGTTCCTTTTCTGTTCATCTACTGATGGACATCCAGGTTGCCTCCATATCTTGGCTGTTGTAAATTATGTTGCAATGAACATATGGATTCACATGTCCCTTCTAAGTAGTGTTTGGATTTCTTCGGATAAGTGCCCAGAAGTGGAATTACTAGGTCCTTTGTCTCTTATGATAGCTATTGTTTTAAAGTCTATTTTATTGAATTCCCTTTGGTAATATTTTAAGACTTTTTGCATGTATATTCATGAAGATATTTGTCTACAGCTTTCCACGTTTTGAATGATCTTATTAGGTTTTGATGTCAGAATCAATACTGGCTTCATAAAATAAATTGAAAAGTATTTCCTCCTCTTCTGTTTCTGGAAGAGAATGCATATAATTGATGTTAATCATTTAAAAGTTTGGTAGAATTCTACCATGAAACCATTTGTGCCTGGAGATTTCTTTCTTGAGAGTTTTCAAATTATGAAGTCAATTTCTTTAATAGTTACAGGACCTTTCAGCTGACCTATTTTACAGCAGAGTAGTTATGGTACTTTGTATTTTTTGAGGAGATAGTCTATTTCATATAAGTTGTTAAATTTATATGTGTAAAGTTGTTGGTAGTATCCCATATTCTTTAGATATCTGCTGGATCTGTAGTGATAGTCCTTGTTTCATTCCTGATATTGGTCATTTGTTTCTTCTGGTTTTCTTTGTCTGTCCTCTTTGAGGGTTATCAGTTTTACTGATCTTTTCAAAGAACCAGCTTTGATTTTCACTGTTGTTTTTGTGTTTTCTATTTCATTGATCTTATCTTTATTATTTCCTTTCTTCTATTTGCTTTTTGTTTATTTTGCTCTTTTTTTCCTTAGGTTCTTGAAATGAGAACTTAGATTACTGATTTGTACTTAAGATGTTTTCGCTTGTTTGATGTGTATGTTTAATGACATCCATTTTCCTTTTCAGCACTACTTTAGTTGTGTCCTACAAATTTTGATATATTGTATTTTTATTTTCATTTACTTCAGTGCAATTTTTATTTTCCTTGAGCCTTTCTCTATGATCTATTATTTAGAAATGTGTTGTTTAGTTTCCAAGAGTTTGAAGATTTTCCTTTATCTTTCTGTTATTGATTTCTGGCTTGATTTCACTGTAGTTGAAAAACACATTCTGTATGTATTGGTTCTTTCAAATTTGTTGAGGTTTATTTTATGTCCTAAGATATGGTGTATCTTGGTATATGTTTTATGGGCACTTGAAAGGAATGGGTATTCTGCTGTTATTGTAGTAGAGTATTTTATAAATCTTGTTTATATCCTATTAGTCGATAATGTTGAATTCTAAATTTTCACTGTTTTTTTCGTGTGTTTTTTTTTCAATTTGTTGAGAGAGGTGTTCAAGTCTCCAACTCTTATTGTGAATTTATCTATTTCTTCTTTTAGTTCTGTCTTCTTTAGCTTTATATATTAGAATCTCTATTGTTTGGTACATATTCATTTAGGGTTGCTATTTCTTGATAGATTGATTCTTTTATCATTACATAAATATCCCTTTCTGTCTCCAGTAATCCTCTTTGCTCTGAAGTCTACTTTATTGGATCTTAATATGGCCACTCTGCTTCCTTTTGTTAACGTTTACATGACATATCTTTCCTCATTTTTATGTTAAGCTGCCTATAACCATTATATGTCATGTGAGTTTCTTGTAACAACGTATAGTTGAGTCATTTATTTTAATCTATTCTGCCAATCTTTTATCTTTTTATATCATTTATATTTAATGTAATTATTGATATATTAGGCCTCATGTTTGCTATTTTATTTTGTTTTTGTGTGTTCTTTTATTTTGTTTTTATTTTGTTCTTTTGTTTTTCATTTTTGTTTTTTTTGTTTTTTTACCTTCCTGTGGGTTCTTGAATACTTTTTAGAATTCCATTTTTAATTACAGTATTTTTAAACACAGTGTTTCTAGTGGATGCTGTAGGTATTACATAATCTATACATACATTACATAGTTTACTGTCATTTTACTAATTTGAGTGAAGTATAAAACTGTACTCCCATTACTTTTCTCCTTTCTATGTAATTGCCTTAAATATCTCCTCTACATACATTTAGAGCACATCAGTGTTACAATTTTGCTTCAACGATTAATTATAGTTTAGTAAGTGCAAGAGGAGAAAGAAACCCTGTTGTATTTACCCATATTTTAGATTGTTGTGTTGTGGTGTCTTTTTTTCTGATACTACTATTGACAACAAATGTTTCCCTAACTCGGTATCCTAGAATTCAATTAAATTCTGACACTAGTACACCTGTGCTGGCTGTCACTGAAAAATAAAAAATATATATAAAGGAAAAAAAGTCACTAATTAAAAGTTAAAAAAAAATTTTTTTGATACTACCCAGGTCATCGTGAAACTCCACAAGTTTAAGGGTTTGGTCCTGCTGCAAGATTTGTCTCCATTTCAGACACTAGATGCAAATATGGTGCCCAGGCAACCCACACTTCTGCAAAGCTGAATAAAAATTCGGGGGTCTACACAGCACCTCCTCAAGTTTGATAATTTACTAGAACAACTCACAGAACTCAAGAAAATATTTTACTTACATTTACTGGTATATTATAAAGGATACAGTGCAGCAACAGGCAAATGGAAGAGATGCATAAATCAATGTATTGTGCATGTATGTGGAAGGGGGCAAGGGACAGGTGCCACAGAGTTCCCATGCCTTCTCTAGGCATGCCACTCTCCTAGTATCTCACTATATTCACTGACCTGAAAGTTCTCCAAACCCCATTGTTTAGAGATTTCTATGGAACCTTCATTAGGTAGGCATAATTGATTAAATCACTGGTGATTGAACTCAATCTCTAGTCCTTTTCCCCTCCCTGGAGGTCATGGGATGTTGCTGAAAGTTCCAACCCTGTTATCATGGCTACATGTTTCTGCTGACCAGCTCCCATCCTGAAACTATCTAGCCTCCCTCACACTTCCAGTCATAAACCATCTCATTAGCATACGGAAGACATTTTTATCATTTAGGAGATTCTAGAGATTTGGGAAGCGCCTTGACCAGAGCCAACCAAACCTGGGGAAAAGACCAATTTTTTTTTAAAATTATACCACACATTTTTTTTTCTCCCTCCATGACATTCCAAGGTATCTTTTCTTCTTTTTTTAATCATTTCCTTTTTGTTTAGAGAACTTCCTTTAGTCATTCTTTTATGATGTATCTGTTGGGAACAAATTCTCTTAGTATGCCTTCATCTGAGAATGTCTTGAAGGATGTTTTTGCTGAGTGTAGAATTCTGGGTTGATAGTTGGGTTCATAGTTTTTTGGTTTTTTTTTTCAGCACTTAAACAATATTATGCCACTTTCTCTGTCCTCTATGGTTTCAGCTGAGAAATCCTCTGTCATTCTAATTGTTTTTTTCTTATAGATATTAGTTTTCTCTGGCTTCTTTCAAAATTTTTTCTTTGTCTCTATTTTTCAAAGATTTAATTATTATTTTTTTTGTTATGGATTTCTTGGGGTTTAGTCTGTCTGGGTTTTGCTCAGCTTTTTAAATCTAGGTTTATGTCCCTTGTCAAATTTGGGAAGCTTTCAGCCGTTATTTCTTAGAGTGCTTGTTCAGCTCTACTCTCTTTTTCCTTTCCTTCCAAGATTCTGATGATAGAAATACTAGATCTTTTGTTATAGTTCCACATGTCCCTGAGGTCCTATCCATTTTTTTTTCCAGTTTATTTCTTTCTCTAGATCAGATTGGGTATTTTCTATAGTTCTGCCTTACACTTTTCTGACTTTCCTCTGTCCCTTCCATTCTGCTGTTGAGCTCATACACTGAGCTTTTTGTTTTGGTTTATTGTATTTTCAGTTCTAAAATTTCATAGAAATTTCTTGTATATCTTTTGTTTCTTTGTTGAGGCTTTCTTTTTTTTTTCATTTGTTTCAAGCTTATTCATGATTGATTGTTGAAGCATTTTTATTATGGCTATTTAGAAATCTTTGAAAGATAATTCTGACATTTCTGTCATATCAACGTTGGCATCTATTCACTGTCTTTTCTTCATTCAGTTTGAGATCCTCCTGGTTCTTAGTTTTCTTTTGAACCTGCTTAACAAGTTCTTCTTTACAAGTTATGAAATTCTGGATCATCTTTAAGCCTTCTGTCATAGCTGGCTTTATCTGACATGGTTTTGGCAGTGGAATGGTTTTGCCACCTTTTTAGTACCAGGTTGAGGGCAGTATAGGCTCCCCACTTGGTCTTTTTGACACCTGAAGTCGAGGGGGCTCTTCATTATTGTTGGTCAGGAGTAGGAGTTTCAGTGGAGTCTGCATGGTCTCCTTGGACAATGCATTGGAGGTGAAAGTCCTGACTCCCCACTAGGCCTCTTTGGACATGTCCCCATTGGGGTAATAAAGGGGCATTTTGTTACTGGAAGGTGAGGTTGCAAATCCAGACTGCCCTTGTAGTCCACTGACACCACAGGAATGGAGGATCTCGATACCATCTGTCAGGAAGTAAAGCCCTGGCTTCCTCTGTGGCCCTCTCTCACATCACCCTGGTGGGGGGTGTAGGGGCACCTTGTTACTGTCTCAGGAGGCTGGAACTCTGTGTTCACACTCAGCCTTTGCTGGTAATGGTGGGGGTGGAGCAACAGTATTTTCTGTGTCATTTGGCTGGATTGTGGTTGTTGACTAAAGGTTTTCTGTCTTGCTAGGCTGCCCTTTGCTTAGCCCTCTGGCTAGAAAAAGCAGGCTTTTGTTGTTTTGCCGGCCTCTTCAGATCTATGTCTGGGATTTATGAGGCAAAAAGAAAACCCAGTAAACTCACTGTCATGTCTTTCCTCAGATTCCAAAGTCTCTAGCTGGTCAGACTTTGTCTGGCCTCCTTTTAGAGTCTCCTTATATACTTACATATAATATCTAGGAATCCTTGTACTTAGAGAAATAAGAAAAAGCATTTCTACTCTGTTGTCACGGAAGTGGATGTTGTCTTTTTCTTTTAGGGCTCACAGCTCTAACTCTATATATCAAATCCTTTTTATGAGTTTTCCATCTGATAATAAAGCTGATGCCAGAGAGACAGAAACAAAGAGTCTACCCATCCTTATTCACTTGGAGATTAACTCACATTAGAAAGAGCTTTGTGCTGCAGCCGAAGAAACTAAACGCTATTATAAGCCTTTGGTTTCCAGTGTTATCCTAGTTCTTATTCTGGATACCTTAGTAATTAATCTTGTTAGTCTTTTCATGAAAGGCAGTGATTTGGCATTTAAATTTTTATTTTACTGCTTTGTCCACAGATTAAGGTAAGTAATTCAAAATAGAGTACCAGTATTTTAATTTTATTTTAGAAAATATTTAAGAAATTTAAAGTACTATTTTTCTTATATAGGCATCGAAGAAAAATTTAGGCCTTTTTATTTATCTCAATTAGAAGAAAATGTAGAAGAAGATGTAAAGAGTTTAAAGGTAGGTAATATAGCAAATGCTAAAAATGTTAACATATCAAAGCATTTATATTTTCAATTATGAAAACCATAGCAGTATAATTTGTTACTGAGATTTGAGGTAAGCTAGCTTGATAACCCTGTAAAACAAAATTAGCAGTTTTCTGCAGCTGTCATCAGTTTGGCACACTGGACCCATTCTTCCTTCAAAACTAATGAGAGAAAATATACGTATTAATATGAAAACAAAAGCACACCTTCTCTGGAATAGAATGGAAAGTATTGTAGATAGGTCAGTCATTTTGAGGAATCTTGAAAGATAGAAATTATATTTTCTGAGACATAAAAGCGAAAAAGAAAAGCTAACCCAAACGTAATGCTGAAGAAGAGTAGTGGAAGAGCAAGTCTTGAGAAAGTACACAGAAGAAATAGCATTGTCACATGAAGCACTGAGAGAGAGAGAGTCATTTGGGATCCACAACTATGCCGGTCATAAAAGTTGGCTTCTCCCCCTATCTTCCTTGTGTTAAGCAACAAATGGGAACAGCATCTGCCTCTGCTGAAGCAATGAGTTTGATTTCTGGGGTCAGAGAGGTAATGTCAAAAACTGTTACCAACTAACCAACGAAGAGAAACAGAGACCTTTCCTACATTCATACTCAGGAAACAAACTACTGTCATGAGTTTTCCAGCAACATACTGCTAGAGTTATGAAAGGAAACTACAGTAAATAAAACAGGCAAACAACGATTTTAAAATACAAAAAAAAAAAAAAAGGAAAAAATTAGACAATCAAGAACTGCCAGATTTTTACACTATAAAAGGTATTTAATGCAAACCAAGGAAGCATTCAAAAGGATATCATTAAAGATAGTCACTGAGACAAAAAAGCATTACTACAATAATAAATAATATTTCATAATCATAAAAGGTTTAATTCACAAAGGTGATAAGGGCTTTAAATATGTATATCTCCCTAGTAACATAGCCTCAAAATATACAAAGCAAAAATTGACAGAACACTAAGAAGAAATAGACATCCATAATCAAAGTTAGAGATTTTAATACAGATTTCATTTTAATTGTTAGAATAAACAGACTAAAAAATCAGTAAGGATATAGAAAATTTGAAGAACATAATGAACACATTTGGAAATATATAAAACACTGCACCTAGTAACTACAGAATAGTTACCCTTAGATACTTTTCAAGAACATACAAAAAATTTTCAAAAGTTGACAATGTACTGGGAAATAAAAGTCTCAACCAATTTGAAGGATTGTAATCATACAAAGAATGTTCTCTGCATTTAAATTATGTTAGAAATTAATCTTAAAAGATAATTAGAAAATCTCATGTGGTTAGAAGTTAAGAATAATACTTTTAAATACCCTTTAGGTTTAAAAAATGGAATTTGGAAAATATTTGATACTAAATGCTAACAAAAACACTACATATTAAAACAAAACACACTTTGCAAAGAAATGCTTACTAATATAGTCATATATATGTAAAAGGCTAAAAATGAATTAGCCAAGCATTCATCTAGAGGAGATAGCAAAATAAACCTAGAGCAAATAGAAAGCAGTAAATAATAAGAGCATAAATTAGTGACAGAAAAATCAACTAATTAAGATTGTCAAGAAAAACAAAGAGAAGATTGAAATGAATGAAGAATCATCAGTACAACTCCTGTAGACATTAAAATAGTATTAAGAGGATATTAGGAACAACTTTTTGATAATTGATTTTAAAACTTAGATAAAATGGATAAATTTCTAGAAAAAAATATAACTTTGCAAAACTGACTCAAAGTTAGAAAACCTGAATATTCCTGTAACCATTAAAAGAGAGTGAATCAGTGATGGAAATTCTTCCCACAAAAATAATTTCATAATCAATCAGATAGCTTCATCAGTGATTTATACCAAATAGTCAATGAATAAACTTTCCCAATATTATAAAACTTTGTCCAGATAATAGAGAAGGAACTCTCCCAGACTCATTTTATGAGACTAGCATACCTTGATTTTCAAACTTGAAAAAGAAGATGTAAGAAAGGAAAATTACAGACCAATCACTTTCTATAGATGTGAAATTTTGAATAAAATATGAAAATTATTCCATCAATAGATAATGAAGGTTGGAAAAGATAAATGGCCTCACTGAGAAAAGCAAAATGAACAGATTATAGTTTTTCATCCATTAGATTGATAACATTTTTGAAAGACTGGTAATATCAGTGTTGGTGAAAATGCAGAATAGCCAAGCAATTTCATGTGGTATTGGTTAAAAGTATGAATTGGTGAAGTTTATTGAAAGATGAAGCATCCATCAAACTTTTAAAAGCACATAACTTTTGCAGCAGTTCCAATCATTAATCTATACTACTCACATGTACGCTCAATAATTTAGCTTTTAGAGTTCTTTCCACCTTAGTTTTTAAGAGTAAAAAATTGGAAATGACCCAAATATTCATAAGTAGATATACTAAATTATGATTCATTGAAACTACAGAATACTACTTAGCCATTTATAAGAGGTAGAAACTAATATACAATGATAGAGAAAGATCTTCGAGACCTATTAATGAAAAACTAAGTCAAAACTTAAGAGTGTGAACTGTTCTATCTCAAATATACATATTTGTATATTTCCAGAATATATATATACAAATACATAGAGAGAATAAAAGGATGTACAACATAATCTGGAAAAGGATTACCTCTAGAGAATGGAGAAGAATGGGGGTTTGAAGTAACAACTTTAATATGTTGCTCTGTGTGATTCTTCACAGTTTGAGTCTTTTAAAAGAAATTTGTACTTATGTATTTTATGTAATAAATAATATAAAAAGAAAACAATTGCTTTTATAAAACTAAAATAACATAAACATGCTTATCACATTAAACAAAATACAATATACAAAATGCTACAAACTCTGTGTATAATTAATATCCCTTGTTACTCTTCTTCAAATCACTCATATGTTCATTCAGGGAATGTTTTGGAACATCTACCTATGATAAAATGCAAATATGACTAGTAAAAAAAAAAAAGGAAATACCAAAATGTTATTTTTTCTTTTGAGTGAAGGCACTATATGTAAGTTTTTTTAAAAATATAATTTCCTACATTTTCTGTTTTTTTTTTATAATGAGTATTACTACTTTTATAGGAGGAAAAACTTTTTTATTGCAGTAAAGATACATAACAAAATTTACCACCTTAACAATTTTTAAGTGTACAATTCAGTGGCATATTAAGTACATTCACAACTGTTACTAGTATCTATTTCCATTTTTTTTATCCCAAATAGAAACATTCTATCCATTATACAATAATTCTTTATTCCTTTCTCTCCCCAGTTCTTCGTAACCTCTATTCTACTTTCTGTCTCAATGAGTTTGCCTATTCTAGGTACCTCATAGACATGGGATCATGTACTATTTGTCTTTTAATGTCTAGCATATTTCACTTAGCATGATGTTTTCAAGTTTCATCCATTTTGTAGCATGTATCAGAACTTCATTTTTCTTTAAGGCTGAATAATATTTCACTGTATGTATATATCACATTTTGATTATTCATTCATTTATTGGTGGATATATCGGTTCTTTGCCCCTCTTGTCTATAATAAATAATGCTACTATGAACATTGATATACAGGTATCTTTTTACAGTCCTACTTTCAGTTCTTTCAGGTATATACCTAGGAATGGAATTGCTGGGTTGTATAATAATTCTGTGTTTGACTTTTTGAGGAACCATCAAACTGTTTTCCATAATGGCTGCACAATTTTATATTCCCTCCAGCAAAGCACAAGGGTTCCAGTTTCTCTATATTCTCACCAACACTTTTTATTTTGTTCTTCTAATAGCCATTCTAATGAAATTCTATATATCTCATGGTGGGTTTGATTCGCATTTCCATAATGGCTAATGAAGTTGAGCATCTTTTAAGTACCTATTGGTCATTTGTATATATCCTTTGGAGAAATGTCTACTTAAGTTTTTGCCCATTTTTCAATTGGGTTTGTTTTTTTGTTGTTGAATTGTAGAAATTCTTTATATAATTGAAATATTTATCCCTTAACAAATATATATGACTTGCAAATATTTTTTCCTATTCAGTGGGCTGTCTTTTAATTCTCTTATTAGTGTCCTTTGAGGCACAGATTTTAATTTTGATGTAGGCCAATTTATCTATTTTTATTTTGTTGCCTATGCTTTTAGTGCAATCTCCAAGAAATTATTGTCAAATCCAGTGTCTTGAAACTTTCCCCTATGTTTTCTTCTAATAGTCATATAGTTTTAGTTCTTAAGCTTAGGTCTTTGATCTATTTTGATTTAATTTTTGTATGTGTTGAAAGGTAAGGATCTAAATTTTACATGTGGATATTTGGTGTTCCCTAACTGAATGGTCTTGGCACCCTTACCAAAAATCAATTGACCATTTATGCAACAGTTTATTTCTGGGTTCTCTGTTATGTTCCATTGGTCTATGTGTCTGTCCTTAGGTCACACAATACTGTTTTGATTACTATAGCTTTGTAGAGTGTTTTGAAATCAGAAAATGTGAGTCCTCCAAGTTTGTTCTTTTTAAAGATTGTTTTGGCTATTTGGGGAAAATTTGGGTTTTTTTGTTGTTGTTTTAATATTTACTGCTTGCTAGAATGATGAAATTCCTACCTTCTGAAAAGATTCATTCTGGTAGTAATTTTCTGGAACTGTTTTCTACTATTTACTAAAGTATGTATCTATGCCCTTTATTATAGAAAGAGTATCCTAGCCAAAATGAAATTGTGAAGAGAATGCAATCACTCCAAATGGATTGCGTAGCAATACCGCCAAGCAGGTCAAATTCAGGTAACTTCGATGATTGAAAATCTGTTTATTCACTTATTTGTTTGCTCATTCACAATACTCTCTAAAATACTATTCACAACCATATGAGAAACAGAAGAAGATATAAAATTTAACACCTGCCTTAAAGGAATTTAGAACATATTTGAGAGTCGAGATGCCTATATTTGAAATATTGAGTTTACCAAAATCATAAAGTATCCTGAACATAAGAGTCCTAATATATCTGATAGGGGGAAAGTGATGGTTCAGGAAAAAGAAGGGGACCTACATGGAAGCAAAGTACTTGAGAAGATCAAGGAATGACTAGATCCAGAGTACAAGCAGAGAGGTTGCTCTCATATTTAAGCACGGATACTCTTTTCCTTATAACAATAGGGAAGGCAGAGTATAGGATGCTGAGGCAACTGTCTGTTCATTTGTATGTTCTGGAGCGAATCACTTAACCTCTTAAACCTCATCAAATCATAATTGCTTCTACTCTTTTATAGGGCTTTTAAAGAATGCAAGAACCCATGGAAAATGATTAGCACAGGGCTGCCGCTTTTATTTTCCAGCTCTGTATTACACCAACAGTACAGCCACCTGTTCTGCTGTGACACAAGTCCCTTTCTTCCTCGGTCATTCCTATAACACCCTCTTTTCTGTTGCTTATTATAATTTTCCTAGTGCTCTCTCACTGCCAGGCATGGGCTCCTACTTATTACATATGAAAGAAAAGGGCCATCTAGTAAATCCTTTGTACTTGTTTTTAAAGTTTTTAGTATGTTATTGTGAGGTATAGATTTAATATGGGGCTGAGGTGTTATTTTATTTCTTGATGTTTCTTGAAACTCTCTCCAATGACGATAATTTCTTCTCAGCCACAGAACAGCCCAGTTCCCTGCACAGTTCACAGGGACTCAGGATAGGTCCCGTGGAAGAGTCCTGGTTTGCTCCCTCCCCAGAGCACCAGCAAGAGGAGAATGAACTCAGCCTGCAGAGTAAACTCCAGGAGGAAGCCAACTACCATCTTTTTGGCAGCCGCATGGATGGACAGACAAAACCCAGACAGAATGTGGCTTACAGTAGAGAAGAGGAAAGGAGACGAAGAGTCTCTCATGATCCTTTTGCACAGTCAAAACTTCATGAGAATGTTCAGAACCCAGGAATAAAAGGCGTTGCTTCTTCCAGTGCAACCAGTCATGGTAATGCAGTACAGCAACCAGCTGGGCTGACCAGCCAACCCCAAGTACTATACTGGAACAATGGATCTTATAGTCCATATGGTTTTGGAACAAGACCATTGGATCTGGAAAGAGTAGGTTCCAGAGTTTGGTATGGGCCAACTCCAAGCCATATGCCAAGCCTGCATAAAACTCCGGTGCCTGAGACCAACCTACTGGGAAACCTACCCACCATTCCATTTGTCTCCCTGCCATCAAGAGGTAAACAGGCCTTTCAGTCACAATCTTATCTTTTTTTTTTTATTCTGAAAATAAAACAGTCATTATCTCTGTTGTAGCTGTAGACTATAAGGTAACAAAGGACAAGTTGTTTAGAGTCTTCAGCTTCCAGGTGCAACTTGCCACCATGGAGTAATCTCCATCAGGATCACTTGGCCCAGGCATACTTCACTTTGGGTAGGATTTATTGCAGCTGCCTAAAATTGTTGGTTTACAGGTCCTTTTAGCTGATAGACATCTTCCACTCTAACCCAAATCACAGTAGTCCCATTATATCCAATTTCTGATGCAAGTGAAAGTATTTGCTTATATTGTTTTACTTGCCTGCTGTTTTCTGAAGGTAAGAAATAAGTCTTGCATATTTTTATTTCTTATATATATGCCAAAGACTACCATTTGTGATGAAAACCATATTGTCAGGCTACCATCACCATCATCCATCTCCAGAACTATTTTCATCTTCTCAAACTGAAACTCTGTACTCATGAAACAGTAACTCCCCATTCTCTTTTCTCCTCCCAGCCCCTGGCAAACAACCTTCTACTTTCTATGTCCTGGCTTACTTCACTTAGTACAATGTCCTAAAGGTTCATCTGTTTTACAGCATGTGTCAAAATTGTTTTCCTTTTTAAGGTTGAATAATATTCCATTATATGTATACACCACATTTTGTTTATCCATCTGTTTGTGGACACTTAAGTGGCTTCAACTTTTTGGCTGTTGTGAGTAATGCTGCTATGAGCATGGGTGTATAAATACCTTTTCAAGACCTTGCTTTCAGTTCTTTGGGGTATATACTCAGAAGTGGAGTTACTGGATCATGTGGTAATTCTCTTTTTAATTTTTAGAGGAACCACCATATTGTTTATCACAGTGGCTGCACCATTTTGTATTCGGGTTCCAGTTTTTCTACATCCTTATCAATACTTGTTTTGTTTTGTTTTGTTTGATAGTAACCATCCTAATGGATGCAAGGTAGTTACACCACATTTTAAAAAAGAAGAATTTACAGGGTGGCATAGGACAAATAATTTAACATTAACATTTAGAGTAAAGCTCTACCCCTTTGCTGTATTGTATTTTTTATCTTGCTTTCAATTTAGAAACTTACCTGTGTGTTTCTATTCAGATGAGTCTGTAAAATGTACCATATACAACAGTTCTGGCATTCAGATTGGAGACAATAATTATATGGAGGTTGGCGAAAGGAGTTCTTCGTTACTGGACAGCACATACTCGAATTCAAAAGAAGAGTCAATTTTTAAGTACCCAGATATCTTTGGTAAGATGCTGTTCAAGAACCCATCGTGTACGAACCTTGATCTTCCTTAACTTGTTGAGAAGGATGTAGTGGAATCTCAGATTTCTCTGATTCTCCTTGAAAGTTGTCCCATGTTTCCTCTGTAAAATATCTCTATAATTTCTTTGTAATTTATTTAGAACACTGCCTGGAATATAGTAAGATCTCTAAAAGTATTAAATTATCATAATCATCATCATTAATATTACTACTCAGGTAGGAAAGATAGCTCCCTCAGGTCCTCATCAAATGGAATTCTGTAAATAGTAGAATATGTCCTCAGCAGCACTTCTGTAATAAAAACGAGGGCTTTCTCTTATAGAGTTTTTCTATGCAGGCTCATAATATTTCTCCCAAAACACAATGTGGGAGAAGCAGTCATGAGGCCAAAACAATATGATTTAATAACGCAGCTTTCTGATTAACCCTAGCACTGGCAAATTTTTTCTGTCAAGGTCCAGATAGTAAATATTTGAGGCTTTGCTGGCCCTGAGGTCTCTGTTGCAAACGCTTAACTCACATTTTTGTGCAGTAGCCACAGACAATATGTATAGGTACATGGATGGCTGTGTTCCAATAAAATTTTGCTTACAGCAGGCCAGATTTGGTCCACAAGCCAGAGTTTGCCAATCCCTTGTCTGGCCCATTTGAAGGATAGTCTTTAAAATACCTAAAACAGAGGTTCCTAAATTTGGAGGAGACAAGGGTATCTTTGAGAATCTGGTAAAACTCAGTGTTCCCTCTCTCCGAGAGTTATTGACGAAATTTAGCAAATGTCTTGGGAGATTTTTTGGACTGCTGACATTCATTGGTGATGACAAAAAGCTGCATTGTGGGGAGCTGAAGAAAGAATGAGGGTTGAGATGCCTTTTTCCTTATATGCAGCTTACTGAGGCAGGATGAGAATTAAGGAATATGGTTTGTTTGCAGTGGTTATTTTATCCTTTGGTTTCCTTTTATTACTTTTATTGATGGGCTAAGGGGAAGAATCCAGTAGAAAGAGAGAGATTATGGCTGTAGGAGAAGTGAGGACGACAGGGTTTAGGTAGGGGAAGGCTGAGTCCAAAAACAGACCTTGGAAAGTGTAGATGCTTCATTCCTTAAAAGGCAAGGGAAAGCGTGATTGAATAGGGTCACACTTGGTGGTCACAGTTTCCATAAGTAAGAGGAAAGTAAACTGCTGGTGAAAGGGAGCAAGAGTTGAATGACCTTAATTCTGTCCAGATGTAGATGGAAAATGACCAAAAGGAACAAAAGTGGTGTTTTCCATAAACCTAACATAATAAGTCTAACATAATAAACAGGGCCTCTGGCTAAAGTTGTATAAAACAGCCTAGTAGGCAGGGGTTTTGTTCCCAAAGCCATCAGCTCAGAGGTGCATCTGCTAGGAAGAAGGGGTTCCCTATTCTAATTCATAAAGATTCCAGTGGGCTAGCAGACATGAAAGTGTCATCCGGTGAGTCAACAGCTATGTAATTAAGAAATTGTCTTTTTCACTGTAGTGCACGTACCTTTCACTTGATACAGGTTCAAATGGGTTACAGCTTGATGCCTTCTTCTCTTTTCTTTTTGGCAGATAATACTACTGGTCTGACCGATAAACACCTGGACCCAGTCAGGGAGAATCTAGGAAGGAGCTGGAAAAGCTGTGCACGTAAATTGGGCTTCAGTGAATCTCAAATTGATGAAATTGACCATGACTATGAGCGAGATGGATTAAAAGAAAAGGTTTACCAGATGCTCCAAAAATGGCTGATGAGGGAAGGCAATAAGGGGGCTACAGTGGGAAAGCTGGCCTATGCCCTCTACCAGTGTTCAAGAATAGACCTTCTGCACTCTTTGGTATACATCAGCCAGAACTAATTCTAGAAGGGGCTTTGGCAGCATGGAGTAAATCACTTAGTGAGGAATCCACTGAAAGTGTGCTGCTTCAGCTCATCCAGAATTCTTTCCTCACTGATATGGGTTTTGTGTCTGCATAAAAGTCATTTGCTGCATCTCACAACTGGAGAATGGAAAAAAAACATCTACATTAAAACCCCCACAAAACAGGAAGACTTGTTAATGGCTGAGCCCCAACCAAAAAAGCCTAATTGGGTTTTGAAAGGGAAAGAAGAGATATTTGAGGACAATCATTTAATTTCAGTTCTTCCCACAACCTTAATTTATGCTGTTCATTTTGCTGGGCTTTTGTTTGAGCGAGAAAAAAAATTCAGTGAATGTAAACTAAATCAACTTTCTTATTTTGTGTTCTCTTCTCTACATAGGCTCCTGTTATAATCAAAGGACAGAAAAAGTCTAAGTTCTCTTTATTTTTTTGTACCTATTTTTTAATTGTATCACAACCACAGTTTATTATAAATTATAGGACCTATTAACTTTAGTATCAAATGCTGTATCAGTCACTACAGGCTTCAAGAATTGCATGTAATCTTCACTCCATAAATTAACTAAAGAGATTTTAAGGAGTACTAAGAAGGGGTGAAAATATCAGGTACTTGTTGTAAGAAATTACTACTAATTGTGACAACTACAAACATTCTTGATTAAAATTTTAAGTTCTTGCTTAGTATTCAGATACTTTATTCACTTTCTCAACCCGTGTGCCCAGAAGAGGGAGCAGGTATTCAGGGAATATTCTCTTCATCCCCACTACGACTGGAACCTCAGGGTTGATCACTGTTGAATAGCTTCTTAGTTTACCGTAAGATATTGTAGAAATATTGTTTTTTCTGTGAGCTATGATGTAAAGAAAGAGAGATTTGGAGTCGGGTTGTTAAGCCTCTAGCACTCAAACTTTCAAAGCCCACCTGAAACCCAGGAAGAAACTAGAAGACTGCAAGACTGATGTCAACTGGACCATTGGCATCACTGCCAGCACTTTGCTAAGCAGAGAGGGTATGCTGTTGTGCTTAGCCCTCCCAGAAGGAGAGGAAAGAAGGGTGCACTGTGGGCAATCTGGACACAGATTCAGAACAGATTCTAGTGTTTGGTGGGTGATTAACAGTATTGTTGGTCTGACCCAGCCCCAGCAGACACACACACGTACACACCCACCCACCCCAGAAGTGGGACTTTAAAGCAGAATTTCTCATCCTCAGCATTATTAGCATCTTGGGCTAGATGATTCTTTGTTGTGGGGGACTCTCCTGTGCATTATAGGTTGTTTGGAAGCAACCCTGGCCTCTACTCAGTAGATTCCAGTAGCACTATTCTACCTGTCCCCCATCCCCAGTTGTGCAAAAATTGCCAGATGTTCCCTGGAAGGGCAAAATTGTCCCAGTTGAGAAAAGCATTGCTATAATGACCTCTCAGTTCTCTTACCCACACATATCTAGGCTCAATACTTAATTGCCGCATGGCATTAGATGACAAAATGAAGACTGGAGGGGAAAGGGGTCCCCTGCTAGCAAGCAGGGGCTGGATGATTTTTTTTTTCTAAATGTATCTCTTGTACCTATGTACTAACAGTGTTATTAAAATTCTAAAGAGATTGATCAATGTTAAGAAGCAAAAATGGAAAGTATTTTAATGGACTTTTTAAAAATAAAATTTTGTACCTTAGATATAAGTCATTGAAATGTGTGTGTTTGTGGAAATCAGAGTTTTCAACTTTCCACTGTGACTTTATCACTCGAGTTGGCAGTTCATGTACATATTCCGCTTTTCACCCAACTATTAACAAAACAGGAAGCTGATGGTAAAAAGAGGAGAAGCGTCTGGACAGGGCATTTTGTCTCAGGATGAAAGCTCACTGCCCTGAGAGCTTTGTAGCACTGCTGTTCTCCAAACATAGCTAAGAGGCCTATGTTTCAGCCCCTACTCTAAAAACTGAAAAGAGCCAAATTTGTTTCTGATGAGTTTAGTACAAGGCCCAGGTACCACAAAAACACTAATCTTGGGCAGAAACAAATTAAGTGAGATGACACAAAATACAAAATGAGAAAAAAGTGTATCCATACTTGATCCCCCGCAAAACATTCAGATCCTAAGGTTATGACTGGCAAGTGAGACCCACTTCCACCTCTCACAGTTGCTTGCCAGATTTTCCACATGTTGCTATGATCATAATCTTCAGGTCCATAACATGAAGCTGAGACTTCAGGAATAAAGCAGGGAATTCTTTTCTCACAAAATGTTTTAAATAGTATTTTGCTGAACATTTTAATGTGCTATTTATAGAGAACAGTTTTTCTAATTACAATAAATGAAAGTAGGTGTTTATATCAAGATTTCAGAGGCATACGATCACAAATCATTGAAGAGCTATGCTACTACAGTGAATTCTATAATATATAATAATCCTCATACAGGGTTCTGAAATCAAGCTTAAATTCCCCTCTGCTACTCTTCAGCTGTATACCTAGGCCCTGCTTCCTAACCTCTCAACCTTAGTTTCCTCATCTATAAAAAAATGGCAGTAATTCATAAAGTTGGTATGAGGATTAAAATAAGAATGTATCATAAGGTGCCTGGCATAAAAAGTTATTTTTAAAACTGCACATTTGTGTTATAAAGGACTTGTTGTCAAGCGTGTACTTAAATTGTGACACCAATAACCTAAAACCTCACAGTGCTACTGTTTTGCTTACCAGTAGGATAACTGGTGTTGAAATTGTACAATTATTAACCCTCATCATCACTGACAAGTCTCAATCAACAATAAGTCCCAATAAGGAAATGTTGACTCCACCAAAGATTTGTGAAAGTCAAATGATAGTAGTCAGCTGAAATACGTTATTCTCTTTCCTTCTATGCAGGAAACTAGATGTGATAGATTTATGTTAAAAGGAGAATAAATATTTTTGTATATTCCATATTTAAGCCCAAACCTGCTTTTACTGCTCAAGAGACTCCAATGGGCCAGTGAGGACACTGCAGGTAACAGAACTTCCCATGGCTGTAACATTTAAAAAGCACTGTGCATACAGGACTTTTACAATGGAAGGGGTCTCTTGGAGGAGAAAAAATGAAAAATAGTCAAGAAAGCTGTTGTCATCTCGAATAATTCAAGCCAACGCTAAACAGTAGCCACGGATCTAACACTAATTTCCAATTAAGGTAAGGCATAATGGTAGAATTAAAGTAGTTTTCTCCACTGAATATTCAATTTAGAGTTATAACCTTTATAAAGCTTGAATTATATGGTCTTGAAAAAAACTTTAATTGTGGCAGAATACACATAAAACCCTTAACCATTTTCAACTGTATAGCTCAGTGGCATTAAGTATCTTAACATTGCTGTGCTACCATCATACCATAGTTCAGAACTTTTTCATCATGTAAAATTGAAACCTGGTATCCATTAAATACTAACTCCCCATCTCCTCTACCCCCAGTCCCTGACAACCACCACTGTACTTCCTGTCTCTATGAATTTGAGTGCTCTAAGTATCTCATATAAATGGAATCATACAGTGTCCTTTTGTGTCTGGCTTTTGCTACTGAGCCTAATGTCTTCAAGGTTCACTATGTTGTATGTAGCATGTGAATATTTCCTTCCTTTTTAAGGTGAAACAATATTCCATTATATTTAGACATTTTATTTATACTTTTGTCCATTGATAGGTTGCTTCCACTTTTTGGTATTCTGAATTACGCTGCTATGAACATGAATGTATAAATATTAAGACCCTGCTTTCAATTCTTTTGGGTATATACTTAGGAGTGGAATTGCCAGATCATATGGCATTTCTGTTTAATTTTTAAGTAACTGCCATACTATTTTCCATTGCATCGCTTTACATTCCCACCAATGATGCACAGGGTTCCAATTTCACCAACACATCAATGTCTAGGTTTTTGATCATTGCCATTCCAATGGGTGTGAAATTCTTTTATTCCCATTATCTGTAGAAGGAAATGCACCCTCCCCTCCCAACAGTGCCAGGTGACCTAGCGAAGGACGGGGCAGAGCCAGCGGGGACGTGCCCCTCCGTAACTAGAGCTGGCACCTCAAGATAAGATGACTTGTGCCGAGGTACCCGTTGGGGCCGAGTCTCAGTTCCGTCAGAGATCAGCGAGAACCCCCAGCACGTTACCGCCAGGAGTCCCGCGGAGGGAGCCCGGCTGGCCACGCCTAGGAGGCGGGGCTCCAACGGCCCGGCGCATGCGTGTTGTCAGGCGACGCAGCGAGCCCTGCGCAGCGTGGCGGCGGCGCCGCATGCGCTCTCCTGCCTCTGGCGCTGTCGCTGCCTGAGACCATGGTGATAGTTCCTGGCGGCCGGGGCGTGCAGGGGCTGCGGCTCCTCAGCTGGGCGCTGAAATCCAGGACCTACGTTCCCGCGGCCCCGACAGCGGCTGCGTTCGGGTAAGGGCGGCGCGCGCCCGAGCTGGGAGAGGAGGGGACGCTGCGCGAAGGGCGAAGGGCGCAAGCCGGCCGGCGGCTCAGTGCGGGCGCTGGGCGCGGCCTTCTCGCCCTATTTGTTTATTCCTTCCTCATAGTTTTAATAGTCCTTTTTGTACAAGCTTTTTTTTTTTTTTTAACCCATGTATGTTTTTATTTTTATTTTTTTAAATGTCAGCAGGTAGCTAGTTAGTGCAATTATGGGCCGTGTGTCCTTTTTTTTAATACTTCTTCGGATGGAAAATTATTTTTTAAATACACCCCCTTTTTAATCGTGACCGCGCCCGGGGTGGGTGCGCGTGTGGCGGTGGAGCTGACCTTCCTCTGTCACTCCTGGCCTAGCTATTTAGCCATGTTTCAGCTTCAGTTCTGTGACTCTGGAACCTTAAAGGGTTTGGGTGGTTGAGCCCAACCCCTTCATTATGCAGACGAAAGAAACCCAGGGAGAAAACATAATTTGCTTAGGCACAGACACACTCATGACAGTGATTAGAACCTCAAGGCCCTTATTCTTAGTCCGTTGCACTTTCCAGGGTCTTACGACCTCCAGACCTCGGGACAATAATCTCTCTCATACCCAAAACCAGCCTGAGAATGTTTGTGACCTATTAGCTGTCCTAGTCAGGGGTCCCAAGTCTCAGAGTCTTCTCTTTGCTGATCTATAACTTTAATGTGCAGCAGAATCACCTTGGGAACTGGAAAATTTTAATTCCTGGACCAGACTCCCAGAGTTTCTGATGTTTTAAGTCTGTGGAGATGCCTTTTTCTCTTTTGACACCCTCCACCTCCCCCCAACACACACACACACACACACACACACACACACACACACACACACACACACACACACTTTGTGATAAACAACAAAGAATTCGGTTAATCTCTGACCCACTGTCTTTAAAACAGGTGCTCTTGGTCCCAAGAGATACTAGGCAGAAAATGTGGATAGAGCATCATGAAGCTTGCTTTACTTTATTCCCTACATACCTACCTACCTACACACACATACACACAAACATCCGCAGCATATATTATGTAATTAACTATTGATGAGTAAGTTCCATTTATAACTAGGAAGAAAAGTCAAATGCTAGCTAGGTACCTAAAGAACCTAACTTTATCTAATGTGGAAACTTCTCATTTGAAAACTTAATTTGGAAGAAGGAAAAAGGAAAAATCTGACATTTTTATATTGCAACTGACTAGTTCTTGAGTTTCATATTTGATTTAGGTTCTTTTTTATTAGATCTTTGAAGAGAGTTTCAGGACTGTTTTGATACAGATGGAAAAATACATTAGTGTCCTCAGCAATGTAGATCAACACTGAAAAATGGTGGTTTATCCAGTTTATTTGCAGAAAGAGATTAAAGTAAAGTTACTGTGATTGTAGTGATATCAGAGTTACACTAGGTTATTTAATGATTGCAGGAAGACCCATCTATTAGCAGTGCAACTCATTCTAACTAAAATAGCTCTGAAAAACAGATTCCTCTGCATTTTGAATTGCCATTTTATAAATGTAGTTGCAAATTGATATGACATGTAATGGGAGGAAATAAGCAGTGATTTTGGTTAATCCGGAAACAAAGCTGCAGCCCAGTGTAAGGTAAAAGTACTCCTGTAAAACCTTTGCTTCAGGACAGCCAGGACCCAACCTACAATTGAGTTGTGTTCCAACAAACTTGTTTTTAAATCTGTTGTTTGGAACTCTAACTCTTCTTATTTCATAATCTGTAAAGTGGTTTGTTCCAGGGCCAGTTTACAAAGGCCTCTTCTACTTGGAATTGCATGTTACGTACAGTTGTGATATTAATAATTTACAGAACCTGACAACCTGCCTGAATAAAAATGTTTTCCGAGTTCCGCCTTGGGTTGCTCTGCCAGAGAATCAGACTCTCCTACCCCTGGTGCCTGCCATCACCTTCTCTCTGGCAGTCAGAGGGAGTGTGGCCCCCGTTCTGGAGCCCTGTTGGGGACTCTTCAGTTATCAAGTTACAGAAAAAAACGTGGCTTCTGGTATTCAAACAGCTGCATTGCCACTTCATAGCTGCATGAACATAAGCAAGTTATTTAACCTTCGAGATGCATGCCTTGCAGAATTGTTCTGAGGGTTTGAGACAAGGAATGTAAAAGGTCTGGAACATAATAAGTAATTAGTAGGTAAAAGTAATAAGGGCACAAATATGAATATCTAAATACTAATACAATGTACAAAATATGTAAAATTATGTCATCAAAATTCACGTAAATCTATGCCTGGGGGTAACTTTATTGTAGCCAATGGTTACTTTGGAAAAAATATACAAAAGAAAAAGCTAAACATGCAAGATGTAAAGGCTATGTAGGACTTTCAAAGTGAGGATGTATCTTATTAATAGCCCCCATTTTTATTTCTAAGCAAAGTGTGGAAGTGCCAAAGGCTCTGGCGTCAGACAATCAGATTCTCATCTTGACTCTGCAGTTTACTAGCAGTGTGGAGCAAATTACCTAAACTCTAATATTCAGGTTCCTCAGAGGTAAAATTGGGTTAAGTATAATGTACATCACATAGAAAAAATGAATGATAAACTCTTAGCAGAGTGTTACTTTTAGCTTAATTATTTGCCCCAAACTGTTACATTCTTACCTCCTCCCTACAATAAATGCTCCCTCTTTGAGGGGAGCAGCTCAGCCCCCTCAGTCAGGACCTGAATGCAGGTGTATTGCTCCAGACCTCCTGCCCTTTCATAAAATTGCCTGTCCAGCCTCCTAGAAAAAAAGTCAAGGACAAATGCCAAGTAAGACAAGCTTTTCTAACTGAGCATGCCTTCCTACAGGCTATTTACAAAAAGGAGATAGGATTTTTTTTCTCCTTCAAGAAATTAACTCAGTACAGTTATTTTCAACCTAGGTTACTTATTGGAATCTCTTGGGGATTTAAAAATATACAGATACCTAGATCCTACCCCAGAGGTGTTGATTTAGTGCAGTCTGGGCATACAGAGATTTAAAAGTTTGCCAGAAAAGAAAAAAATATGCATAGTTATAATAAGAATTAAAATTTATTAGGCACTTAAAAAAAAGTTTGCCAGATGTTTCAAATCTAAATTTTAGCTCCCCTGATGTAGTGGGAGGCAGGAAATGCTCTCATAGAAAGGAGCTGAGTGGGCATCCTTGTAGATGTTGGTGAAGGCTTGGTGAACTTGGTGGTGTCTGACACCAAACCCACCCCGCTAACCTCCCCGAGTGTCCTGTATCCCTCTACTTCCCTGTTATAGTATCTGGCAAACTGTACAGTACCTGCTGCTTGCAGGTTTAATTATCTGCCTTGCCTCATAGCCTCTAAGCAACATGGAACACCCAGACAAGGTAGATGTTCAGGAAATACATGAATGAGTGAATAGCACAGTAGGGTCTTGGCGTTTTAGAAAGTACATACCAGGGCTCTACCCCAGTCACTGAATGATGGTCTCCCACAGTTGTCCTAGGCAGGGATATTTTTAACTTTCCCTGGGTAATTCTAACGTATACATCTGGTTAAGAACACCTGGGTTAGAGAAGCGATTATTAGGAGAGAAAAAGTGATGGAAAAGACAGATTGATAGCCCCAAGGGAAAGGGATTCATTTTTGTTCTTTAGAAGTTCTGAACTTTTCTTCTTTTTTTACCTGAGAGTTTATAAAATTTGGTATCTTGAATGTGGTTCAAGTAATAATCACATATTGGGGCCATTCAAAGCCTGATCTCTGCAGCTGGTTATCTTTCATCATACACATAACAATATTTATGTAAGACCTGCCTGCTATCTAATGGGCCCCTTGATAAGGTAAAGAAAAAATGCTATATCCATTTCAATTATTTATGTTAAAATCATTTAATAACTATTATTTTTTTAAAATAAACTTTTTATGCTTGAAATTGGTTTGCATTTGATTTGCTTTTGTTCATAAGCAGTCCTCTGTCCTGTTTCCCCAAACTAGAGACTAATGAAAGGTTTTGGCAGGCTCCATTAACCCTAAGGGATAGGGTGATATGATAATGACAGGGACTTCTTGTGTGACTCCATAGAGGGTGTTGATGAGAAAGCACTGGGGACATAGGCAACCAAAAGAATATGGGATAGAGAGTAATAATAAAGTTGGAATGGGGAGTCAAAACATACACACATTTGGGTGGGCTGAGGTTCCTCTTAGTGTACATAATATCTTCACTGTACACAATGACTTTTATGAGCATGTCCTTGACGCAAGAAGGGGAGCCCCTCAGAAATAGGGAACAGGAGTAATAAAGGTACACATCCTCACTAACATGATCTACGCAAATGCTGGTCATCTTTATTTGGGGAGATGCCTCATTCCTGTGTGGTGAACACAGGAAATAGTAATAACTTTTGCTACAACCATGTACCTCAAGCTTTTCTTTCCTCACTTATACCCTACCCTTCCTTGCGGGTTTGCAAATCAATCTTTGTGTCTTTATTTTTTCTCCTACTAGACTGTGAGCAAAGCAAATGTGTCAATAAACAAAGTCTGCTGAAATGAATATTAGTAGAGTATTACTTGCTTTTGTCTTGCTTCTAGAGCCATCTTAACAATAAAAATGAATTACTCAGAGGAATAAGACATTAATAATAGGTAAATTGGCAGTGTCAGTATGACACTACCATTGCTCAGTGGCTTTATTATTGCTCCTCTCATAATATTTCTGTAGATAATGTGCTTATAGTTATGTCAGGCCTTGTTACCAGCCAATTCTGTTATATATTTTTAGAAATTGTGTGGTGTTTAAAACGATGTACCTGTATTCACATTTGTTCCAAAATCTGTCCCAGCATACCATAATGTCCCTCCTGTCATCCAGCCATCTGGGAAATTGGTGGGGAGGCTGTTAGAGCCTAATGCAAGGGTGTATATGCTCTTTTCTGGTATATCCCAGCATAGTCATCTCAGGGCTTCTGGAAAGCAGCTGAGGAGAGGTTAATCAGAACATAACACCTGGTACAGTGCACGCGTCATTCAGTCAGAACAGACCCTAGCAGTAGCCCTGGCTCAAGACTGTCTCCATGCCAAGCATGTGCAGTTAGATGCTGCACCACGGGAGGTCTTGTGCCAAGGAGGGTTGGTGACAGGAGGAGTGCCCTTGAGCTGAGAGCTTATGGACTCAGCTATTTAACAGTCAACACAGAATCATCTCAACATTCTAAAAACCAGTCTGGCCATATCATACCAGTGCAGTTGGGCATTCCTAACTAGAGTCCTATAGCTGGCTTGGGAATGTGATGAGCCATATGCCTAAAGGACAACCTTGAGATCAAGACCTTCCCTGTAGATCCCTGAGACCAATTTTATCCTTAGGAATGGTGCCAAGGTAGTTGCAGGTCTAGGTAGCTCCCCTAGACCTGCTAAGGGTCTGTGCTGCTGATGTTCAGTCTCACATTTCATTGTGTGGAGCTTCCATGTCAGCCTGCCCTTTGGCACCACTGGCTTCCAGCTCACCAGGCATGTGCCCATGGGCCTGTAGGACCATTGACTTGAGCAAGCCAATCAGTACTTTTGTAGGGTAAGCCGAGCTGCTCCTGCAGGATATTCACACATGAAGATACAATCCAGATCTGCAGTCCAGTAAGGAAGCACAAATCAAAATAATCCAAGAAGACTGAGAAGGGTACTAGAACTGACTCGTGTTTATAGAAGGGTTTTGTCATATTACTTTGGCATCACTAAATAATAACTTTCCTTTGGGGATGGGGTTTTTCTCTTCTAGTACCTCAGTAACCTCTGCCAAAGTGGCTGTGAATGGTGTCCACCTGCATTACCAGCGGACTGGAGAGGGCGAGCATGCAGTCCTGCTGCTTCCTGGAATGTTGGGTCTGGAAGGTTTTAATGGAATGTTCTTGCGTGCTGTGTAACCTGTGATGCTTTCACAATAGTAGTTTCCAAATGTTGATTATTAATTTTAGTGCTTTGGTGAAATGCTTTAAGTACTATTTACTACAGTCAACTTTCAGTGATACAGAAAGATAGCTTTCTACTCTATCTAGCTAGCTAGCTATATTCCTTTAAATACCTGTTTTTTTCCATGCAAGCATACTGTGTAGTTAGTTGCCTACAATTTGAGAGGATGACAGAAGTCAAGGAAAGGAGTGTGGGAAAAAAGGGATAGATGAAGGAAGAAGATGAGTGGGTGACCAACCATCCCAGTTTGCCTGGAATTGAGGGGTTCCAGGATGGGAGACTTTCAGTGCTGAAAGACAGATTGCCTTGTTGTGGTTGCCTATATGTTTAATTAATATAAGAGCTAAGAACAAAACTGAGTTTAAAGGCTTTTTGAAAACCAAAATTAGATTGGTATGAATGGAGCATTGTAAAGCCAGCTGGGTCTCAATCTCATTTTACAGAAAAGTAGTTGAGATATAGCAAGTTCAGGGGGAAAATTTCCAGTGATTCCAGGACATCTCAAATTTGGTTTTAAGGGTTTTTGCATTGAGTTGTTACCAATGCTAAATATATATACTATCTCCTTATGATTTGCTTCTTTCTCCTAAAATTTTTCAGTTACTTGATGGTTCTACCTGCCTGATCTTCACTTGATTGTGGTACTGTTGTGGCTACTGAGTCATCCTTATCTAGATAGTATCATTTTTTCCCTTAAGCTGTTATAATGAAGGGAGACATTTACTCCAATGGCTGATGTAGAGCCACAGTTATCTGTAAAGCAATGAAGAGTTTACCGGCTTAGATTTCCATTATTTTAGTATCACAGTTATTTTCCAGGTATAAAAAACTTTTGATAATTTAATTTTTGTTTATGTAAAACATTAACCTGATTCAAAAATTAAAAAGTTAAATACTGAGGTTCTCTCTCCCAATCCCCTGTCCCAAGCACCCAGTTCCTCTCCCCATAGGCAACCAGTGTTGATATATTTTCTTGTCAAGTATAATATAATTGTTCCTTAAAAAATTTTTTTTAAGGTTCTAGTATTTTTTGCACTGGTCTTTAAATCCCTGTGTGCCATAAAGCAAGTGTTATTTCTGAAATCGGTCTTGAATTAGACTTTTCTTTTCCTGCCTTCTCACTTCCTGCCCCTCCTTCAGGGTGGTTTCCATGGGGAAGACCCTCCAGTTCTGGGACCATATGAGAAGCTTCTCATGTCAGAGCAGTAAGCATGAGCTTGAAATCCATTTATGTTTTTGGCTTGGGTATTCTGAATTGTATACTTGATGTTAAGAAAGGTATATCTCATCAGGAACAATGATGGTCCTTGATAATGTTAAATGATCCTGCACTATCTTGAAAGACATTTTCTGATAATAGTTTAACAAGCAAAATGCGGCTTAACCTATGAGTATTCAGAAGCCAAGCAGACCTTAAATTGCTAACTTGACTCCTTGCGAATCTGGCTTTACATGCTGAACTGCACTCTTTGAGAATCTGGCTTTACATGCTGCATGCAGTGGATGTGAGCATACCACAGAGAACTATGTGCGCACACTGGGGACTGCAGTCAAGTCCACTACTGGCTTGTTAACACATGATGTTTTGTAACGTTTTACTGAAATAAACTAATTTGATTTCTTTCTTCCACACCCTACCCTCCTCCCTCATTTCTTTGTTTAGTTTTATGATTTCTAGTTATACACTGCCCCCCCCATCTTCAGAGCTATTCACATTAGCTTAGCAAAAAAAAAAAAGAGAGAGAGAGATTTTAGAATTCTACTTTGAATAACTTGGATTGAATCTCATAAATTTCTCCACAGATATTGGGATCTTTCTCACTCGTAAGTCACTTCTTAAAAAGAAAGAAAAAATAAACCAGAATCATATTTATTTCTGAGCAGTTTCATAAATTCTTTTTAAATTCTTTTAAAAAAATTTTTAAAGGAAAATAAAGCAGAAGAGTCATCAAAAGTGCAGGACTATAATAATAAAAAAGGACCAAATGAGGAATCAGAGCCTCTCTCTTTCTCAAAGCCACTAGGAGTAGTTAAGAGGCAGGTCTGAACTCCACCAGGAAAGGAAGTCAATCTCCTAGTAAATAGATTCCTTCATTGCAAGGCTTCTTTGCTGATTACATTCTGGTGTCTAACTTTGAGTAGAAACTAGTTACTTTGTTTTAAGATAGTACTTATTTCTGTTTTAACAGTAATGTGTTTGAAACAATGAAAGCATTCTCCTGAATTAACCAATTGGCTATTTTTAGGAAGTGGAGAGACTGATTTTGGACCTCAGATTAAGAATTTAAATAAGAAGCTCTTCACAGTGGTTGCCTGGGATCCCCGAGGTTATGGACATTCCAGACCTCCAGATCGAGATTTTCCAGTGGATTTTTTTGAAAGGGATGCAAAAGATGCTGTTGATTTGATGAAGGTAGGTTTCTCAGGGAAGAGCCCAGGAAGAGCCCAGGAAGAGCCCAAGGGAGAGAGGATAGCTGGGCCTGTCTTAATTCATCTTGTTTTTGTTTTTCATTTCTATGAGGGCAATACCATGCAATTCCTATAGAAAATTTAAAGAGTTCAAATAATTATAAAGAAGAAAGTAGAAATATCCCACAATCCAACTATTTAGAGATATTACTACCAAGACTTTGAGGCTTTGCCTTTCTGGCCAATCTTATTGCATGTGTAAATACACAGTTTTATATTGATGGCATCATACTGTACCCAATGTTTCTCCAGCTTACTATTTCATTGAACAATTTGTCAAGGAGATACTTCTCTGTCAATAAATAATGTTTATATCATCATTATAGTAGGCACGTAGTGTTCTATCATATGGGTGTGCTGTGTCTTATTTTACCTCTTTTCTAAGGTAGATAAATTACTTAATTTTTAAGTTGCCTTTTTTTGTGATTATAAACAGTACAGTGAACATTATGTTCCCCTAGGCATTTTAGTTCCTCCTCCTCCTCCTCCCTTTCTTTCTTCCTTTCTTCCATACATATTTGGGAGATGACTTACTGGGTTATAGATGCAAATTCTTATTTTACAAGATAGTGCCAAATTGTTATCCATAGTAGTTATCTCAGTTTATCAGGAAATATCTTGGATAGATATTTGTTAATTCTTCAACTTAAATTTTCCCAAGTATTCAAGACAGCATCTCTCAGATGTAATAATCGTTCATTTTCCTTGTGAAACATATTTTCAGAGCCTAGTTGAGTCACCCTCCCCATGACACCATTCTCTTCCAACCTTCCTTTAGCCAATTCTTTGCATAGTTGCAATTAGTGGCTTTACCAGATGCAGTGTCTTCATTTCATCTACTTTCCTCTCTAATCTACAAACCTATTCTCAAAGTCTTGGCTGTGATGTCCGAATACAGCTAATCACCATTGTTTTCAGTTCTTTGAGATTTTGTCCAACCCAAAGATGTGGGTTCTTCATAATTCAAAACAGGATTATGTACTTAAGTTTTTATGACAATTATATTTATACCAAATTAATTGAGAGAAAATATTTATGTCACCAAATGGCGAATTCTAAGATTTTTCTTTACTAATTGATATTCCAAACCCCATAGCTGTTAATGATTGATTATTGGGTTCTTTTAACAGAGGGGAGCAATAATTTGTGCTGTGCTTTTTGTTCTATTTATCACAGACGCTGAAGTTTAAGCAGGTGTCTTTGCTGGGGTGGAGTGATGGTGGTATAACAGCACTCATTGCAGCTGCAAAACATCCATCTTACATCCACAAGATGGTGATTTGGGGAGCCAATGCCTATGTGACTGAGGAAGATGACGTGATTTATCAGGGTAGGTTCCATGAACTGGAGATGTCGTGACAAATAGCATCCTCCTCTTCCCTCTTCCCTTTCATGTCTTATTTTGATATGTACTGACAAGTCATATCTCATCTACTTCCAGCTCTCAATTCTAAAGTAGGAAGAATAGTGAATTTTCAGGAAAGTAATACAATTTAACCAGCCTAAGAAGTGACACTTTTATGACTCAGGAAAGAGCTAAATCAGTATTTATGTGTTCTACTACTGATAGTGAACTTCAAGGAAGGAGGGGGCGTGATGTGAAGTGTTATTACCCCATTTAAAATAATATAGGTACAAAAAGGAACATTGTATTCAAATATGAAATCTTATCTTTTGATAATTTTTGTGCCATTCACATTTTTAAGGTTATCCGTTAGCTTATCTTTGAGGTTTTTAGAGACATGAGAACAGGCACCAGCAAACTAAAGCCTATGGTCCAAATCCATCTGTTTTTGTAAGGCCTAAGCACTAATTGAGGAGGTTAGCACCATATTTCTTGGAGATTAAGATGAAGTGTCCTCCTCCATCCCCGTTTCATCCTCCACTTTCAGTGTTGCTATTCAGGGTCTTTACTGGTGGCCACTGGTGACTGTTGGCAATTATTGGGCACCCAGTCATGAAATTTCAGTTGGTAATTCAGAAGTTGCTTAGCTTCTACTAGGTTGCCCAAATTAAGACTGTTGGACTCTTGGGAGGAGAGAAGGGTGCATTAGGATTTGGTGGGGGTGGGGAGGGATCTGGCGCAAAAAGTAAAATTGACCTGGGCTATCCCTCCACCACCACATGCTGGTCTGGCCCACCAAGACCCTTCTCTTCAGGCCAGTAATTTTTTATTCTGGGTTGTTTCTATTGGATAGGCCACCCCAGACAATTAGTACCGGGCAGATCGGAAGTTTCTCTCCTTTATCTACATAATAGCTTTGATTTTTGCCCCTTGGCTTGCAGAGCTTAAAATATTTTCTCGGTGGTCCTTTACAGAAATAGTTTGCAGACCTATTCACTAGAATATCACATATCTAGTCTTTTTCAGCTCTTCTGCAATTCAGATAACTTAAATAAGCCACTTAATGGCAATGTTCTATTATAGAATAATAGTTCTTGATAGTATTTCTGTTTGGTGAAGAACTATGAAACTCTTAAATGTTAAGTCTGATTTAGTTACCAGTCCTTGTCAGTACTCCTGCTTGTTCTTATTGTATCTCCACCTGATGAAGAAGAAGTGTCTGTCATGTGCAAAGTAAGCCATTCCACTTTGTTGCTGGTTCATTTCCTCCTACTGCCTCTAAGACCTTTGGTTCTCTCTCTTTCTTCTGTTATCATTACTTCTCTGCATGGATCTTTCCTCTCAGCCTGTAAAGGTGGGCATGGTTCCTCCTCCAAAAGGTTGCCCTTCTTACCTGTAGATACTAGCTTACCATTCTTTGTCCTTTCCCACAAACTTATTGAAAGAGTTGTCTGTACTCTCAGCTTCTGTAATTCTCCTTTCATTCCTTCTTCAGTCTATTCTGGCCCATCTCCATTCTGGTCCACTCTACTAAAACTATACTCACTAAGATAAGTTTAATTTCCTTGTTGTCAAAGCCAGTGGATTCTTTTAGAGTTGTTGGTAGTATTACCTTGTTACTCTTTAAAAGTTTGTAAGGATTATAGTGATATCCCCTTATTTTCCCCACAACTGGTAATTTATGTCATCTCTCTTTTTATCCTGACCAATTTAACTAGAGGATTATCAATTTCATTAATTTTTTTTTCAAAACACTACCTTTTGGTTTTATTGATTTCTTTCTATTGTTTTCTATCTTTGATTTTATTGTTTCTGCTCTATATTATGTTCTTCTGCTTGCTTTAAATTTTAATTTGCTTTTTTTCTAATTTCTTAAAGTAGAAGCTTAGACTATTGATTTAGAACTCTCTTCTTTTAAATATAAACATTGTAATGCTATAAGTTTTCCTCTAAGTACTGCTTTGGCTGCATCCTACACTTTTTTTATGCCAGTTCATTTATTTTTCATACTATATATATATGTATATGTATATATATATGTATAATTATGTATAATTATGTATTATATTTATAATATACATATATATATATAATTTTTTTTAACATTTTATTTTTTTGTTTTTCTTCACCTTCACCCCTTCCTATAGTAACAGCTAGTCCATGGACATGTCCATGTCTATGAGTCTCTGTTTGTTTGTCCTATTCATTTGTTGCTTTTAGGTTTATATCCCACATATGTGATATCGTGATTTTCAACCTTTTCTGTCTGGCTTATTTTGCCTAGTATGATTATTTCAGGGTCCATCCATGTTGTTGCAAATGGCAGTGATGAAATGATTGAGTAATATTTCATTGAATATATGTACCACAGCTTCTTTAGCCAATCATCTATCATAGGACACTTAAGTTGCTTCCATGTCCTGACGACTGTGAATAATGCTGCTGTGAACATCAGTGTGCATAATACCGTTTTGAATATGAGTTTTCAAGTCTTTTGGGTAAATACCCAGTAGAGAGATTGCCGGATCATATGGTAGATGAATTCTTAGTTTTTTGAGGAAACTTTATACCACTTTTTATAGTGGCTGTACCAATTTGCAGTCTCACCAGCAGTGTATGAGGGTTCCTCTCCAACATTTGTTATTACTTGTCCTGTTGATAATAGCCATTCTAACCGGTGTGAGATGGTATCTCATTGTGGTTTTGATTATCGTTTCCCTAATAGCTATGTTGAGCATCTTTTCATATATTTGTTGGCCATTTGTGTGTCCTCTAGGGAGAAGTGTCTGTTTAGGTCCTCTGCCCATTTTTTGATTGGATTTTTTTTGTTGTTGTTGTTGTTGTTGTTGTTATTATTGAGACATATGAATTCTTTATATATTTTGAATATTAGGCCCTTATTGGAGGTGTTACATGCAAATATATTTTCCCATTTGGCTGGTTGTCTGTTCACCTTGTTGATGGTTTTTTTTGTTGGGCAGAAGCTTATTAGATTGATGTAGTCCCATTTATTTACTTTTCCTATTACTTCCCTTGCCTTTGAGGTCAAATTCATAAATTTAAGCCCAAGGTCCTTGAGTTTAGTTCCTGTGTTTTCTTCTACGTATTTTATTGTTTCAGGTCTTATATTCAGGTCTTTAATCCATTTTGATTTAATTTTGGTGTGTGGTGATAGACGACAGTCTAGTTTCATTCATTTGCAGGTGGCTTTCCAGTTTTTCCAACACTACTAATTGAAGAGGCTTTCTTTTCTCCGCTGTATGTTTTTGGCATTTTTGTCAAATATTATTTGCCCATATAAATATGGGTTTATTTGTGGACTCTCAATTCTGTTCCACTTGTTCGTGTCTCTATTTTTCTGCTAATACCATGCTGTTTTGATTACTGTCGCTTTGTAGTATAATTTGAAGTCAAGCAGAGTGATGCCTCCAGCCTCATTTTCTTTCCTCAGGATGGCTTTGGAAATTTGGAATCTTTTGTGCTTCCATATGAATCTGATGATTTTTAGTTCTAATTCTTTAAAAAATGCTGATGGGATTTTGATGGGGATTGCATTAAATCTGTATAATGCTTTAGGTAATATGGTCATTTTAACTATGTAGATTCTTCCAATCCAAGAACATGGAATATCTTCTATTTCTTTTAATGGGGTCTTATAGTTTTCATTATATAATCCTTCACATGTTTCATTAGATTTATTACTAGGTATTTTATTTTTTGTTGTTGTTGCAATTTCAAAAGGAATTATTTTTTCCACTTCTTTTTCTGACACTTCACTATTAAGAGTATAGGAATGCTCTGGATTTTTAAATGTTAGTTTTGTATCCAGAGACTTTACTGTATTTGCTTATTGTTTCTAGTAGTGTTCTTGAGGAGTCTTTAGGGTTTTTTATATAGAGAATCATGTCATCCACAAGTAGTGACAGTTTGACTTCTTCGTTTTCTGTTTGGATGCCTTTATATCTTTCTCTTGTCGGATTGCACTTTGTGTTATCTTTACCAGGTTTTGGTATCAGGATAAGATTGGCCTCATAAAATGAGTTAGGGTGTATTGCCTCCTCTTCGATTTTTTGGAAGAGTTTGAGGAAAATAGGTATTAAATCTTCTTTGAATGTTTGGTAGAATTCACGGGTTAAGCCATCTGGTCCTAGCATTTTAGTTTTTGGTAGGTTTTTAATAATTGGTTCAATTTCCATACCGCTGATCGATATATTTAGATTTTCCACTTCTTGATTCAGTCTATGAAGGTTCTATATTTATAAGTACTTGCTCATTCCTTCTAGGTTATTAAATTTGGTGTTATATACTTTTTCATAGTATTCTTGTATGATCTTTTGTATTTCTGTGATGTCTGTTGTAATTTCTCCTCTTTTGTTCCTGATTTTGTTTACATGTGTCCTTTCTCTTTTTTCTTTAGTGAGTCTAGCCAGGGGTTTGTCACTCTTATTAACCTTCTCAAAGAACCAGATCTTTGTTGCATTTATTTTTTCTATTGTTTTTTGTTTGTTTGTTTGTTTTCAATTTCATTTATTTCTGCTCTAATTTTGATTATTTCTTTCCTTTTGCTGACTTTAGGCTTCATTTGTTTTTCCTTTTCTAGTTTTTAAAGATGAAGTGTTAGGTTGTTTATTTGGGCTCATTCTTGTTTTTAGAGGTAGGCCTGTAATGATATGAACTTTCCTCTTATGACTGCTTTTGCTGTGTCCCAAAAGTTTTGATATGTTGTACTATCATTATCATTTATTTCTATCTCTTTTTTGATCTCCCTTTTTATTTCATCTCTGACCCAGTTATTCTTTAGTATGTCGTTTAATCTCCATTCATTTGTAGTTCTTTCTGCTTTATTTTTTCAGTTGATCTCAAGTTTCAAAGCATTATAACCAGAGAATATGGTTGGTATGATTTAAATCCTTATTTTTGTTGAGCTATCTCTGTGTCCCAGTATGTGGTCAATCCTTGAGAATTTCCATGTGCAGTAGAGAACATATTTATGGAAGGCTCCATAAATCTCAGTTATGTCCAGTTGGTCTAATATATCATTTAAGGATATTATTTCCTTATAGATTTTCTGTTTGAATGATCTGTCCATATCTGACAGTGGGGCATTTATGTCCCCTACTAAGATAGTGTTTTGGTCTGTTTCTCCCTTTAGTTCTGTTAGTAATTGCTTTACATATTTCAGGGCTCCCTGATTGGGAGTGTAGATTTTAATAAGTGTTATGTCTTCTTGGTGCATGATTCCCTTTATTATTATGAAGTGTCTGTCAATATCTTTCTTTACCTTTTTGATTTTGAAGTCTATTTCATCTGATATTAGTATTGCTACTTTCCCTTTTCACTGAATGCCATTTGCTTGAAACATCATTTTCCACCTTTTCACTGTGAGTCTGTTTTTGTATTTGGAACTGAGATGTGTCTCCTGGAGGCAACATATGGTTGAGTTTTGTATTTTGATTCAATCTGCAACTCTGTGACTTTTTATTGGTGAGTTCAGTCCATTTACCTTTAGGGTGATTATTGAAATATGAGGTCTTCTTATAGATGTTTTATCTTTTGCTTTCTGGTAGCTTGGTGTTTCCATTGTTTCCTTGCCTATGCGTTTCTGTTTTCTTTATTTTGGTTGGCTTTTGTGGGTTTTCCCTCTGGTCCTTCTTGTTTTATGTTATATACTTAGGTTCTAAATCTTTGGCCTGTGGTTACTATTACGAATATAAAAAGAATAGTTGTACATATACAGTCATCCCTTTTCTTCTACATGTGCCTTATCTTCATTCCCCTTTGCGAATTTGGATATTTGAATCCTCTGCTTTTCAGCCATTGTTGTCTCATTTTGTCCCTATGTATGCTGAAGTTTCATTACTATCTTGCTATAGCAAATCTCTTCTTATTTTAAGCTTAGAATGCCCTATTCATAGTAAGTGTTGCACTCCTCTGCTTTTATCAGCCTACTAGTCACCTTACTCCTAATTATGCATATTTTTTTGTCATTTTGTTTTAGGTAAGTTGACCTCTTTCAGTATTTCCTGTAGTGCAGGCCTCATAGTGAAGAATTCCCTCAATTTTTGTATGTCTGGAAAGGTCTTTATTTCTCCTAACTGAAGTAGAGCTTAGCTGGATACATTATTCTTGACTGGTATTTCCTGTCATTTAATAGTTTGAATATTTGATTCCACTCCTTTCTGGCTTGTAAGGTTTGTGCTGAGAAGTCTGATGTAATCTAATGTTTTGTTTTTGTTTTTAATAGGTTACCATCTTCTTTGTCCTTGCTGCCTTGAGAATTCTGTCTTTGTTGTTGATTTTCAATAATTTTAATACACTGTGTCTTGGTGAAAACCTTTTTGGGTTGAGATAATTGGGTGTTCTATTGACTTGTTGAATTCCAGTCTCCAGCTCATTCCTTATATTTGGGAAATTCTCGTCAACAGTTTGTCTGAAAGTGCTTTCTAATCCTCGTTCCTTTTCCTCCCCTTCGAGAAGTCCCATTATTCTTAAGTTTCCTCTCCTGATGGTATCAGCTAGTTCTTGTATTTCTCTGTCATTATTTTTCATTCTTCGGTTTCTCTCTTCTTTCTTTTGATTTATATCTAGATTTTGTATTCAGTATCACTGATCCTTTCCTCCATTTGGTCTACTCAATTTCCCAGGCTTGCTATTTCATTTTTCAACTCTTACAGTGTGTTCTTTATCTCCAGAAGGTCTGTTAGGTTCTTTTTGAGGGTTTCAATCTTTTTGCTAAAAAAAAAAACCTCAAAAAACTCATTCTGCTTTAGTTGTTTTTTCAGTTTCTGAAATTGTTAATATGATTCATTTCAGATCTCACTGAGTTTGTACCATTCTGAAGTCTCTGTTATTTAAGTTGCATATTTCTATGCTTGTAAGCTTATTTTCTGGAGATTTTTCTCTTTCTTTCTGAGATGCCTTGTCACCTTGTTTGTTCATGGTGTTTAATGGACTGTTTTTCTGCCTGGGCATTAATGGAAATGTGTTCTGCTATCCTTAAGGAAGAAGATTTATCATATAACGGTCCCTAGCCTATTGCAAATAAGATGTTTTTGTTTTGGGTTCCAGTAGGTGGCATCTAAGCCTCTGGGATTTCTGCTTTATATAAAGTGTTAATGTCTTTTTTTTCCTTATAGATGTTTAATCATGCTCGCTACCATCAGTCTCAGTTCCTGTCACTGTTAGTGACAGTTTTAGTAGCGTTTGCTCAAATTCCTCTGGGGCTCCACAGTGATCGGTCTTGGAGGGTTTGGAGGGAGGGATCCTCTGGGTTGGGGGTTGGAGACTGTGTCTCATCTTCAGTTTTGCAGTTGCAGCTGGTAAAAACCAACTTGTTTCTCTGCCGTCCCCACTTTTCTGCCTTCCCTGTTTCTCTGCCTTCTGTCCTGATAATTGGGCACTGCCACCAGCTGCATGGAGCTCACAGCACTCTCAGGCAGGGCTATTCAGGGAACTCACCACTCCTTCTCCCCTTCTTCTCCTCCTACAGGGAGCTCCAGCTGTAAGAGGCAGCATCTTTGTTTCTCCCAGTCTACTGCCCAACTCCTGGGGTTCTGACCTGTGGTAGCTCTTACGTGCAGATGCCAGCTCAGATGTGCTGGTGTGCAGTTTGGGTATTTTTTGTTTTAGGTGTTCAGCTTAGTGTTGTTTCAAGGGGAGAGATCTGGGAATGTCTCACGCAGCCATGTTTTCTGCATGCTACAAATTTTGATGTGTTTTATTTTCATTCAGTTTAAAATATTTTCTAAAATCCCTTCAGACTTCCTCTTTGACCCCTGGTTATTTAGAAATATTATTTAATTTATAAATGTTAGGGGTTTCTTAGATACCTTTCTGTTATTGGTTTCTGGCATAATTCCATAATGTTCAGAAAACATATTTTGTATGATTTCTATTCTTTTAAATTTAATTTATCTCCCAGAATATGGTCTGTTTTGGTAAATGTTCCTTATGATTTGAAAATAATGTGCATTATATTGCTGTTGGGCAAAATGTTCTATAAATATTGATTATGTGGAGTTGCATGATAATATTGTTCAGATCTTCTGTATCCTTTCTGATTTTTGTCTACTTGTTCTATCAGTAATCAAGAGAGAGAAATGTTGCAGTCTCCAAATATAACAAATATACAGGTTTTGCTTGATATATTTTAGAGAACCAAATTTGGGAAGTTTGTAGTCATTATTCCATCAGATATTTTTTCTTTGTCAATATCTTTCTCCTCTTCTGGCACTCCAGTGGCATATCTATTATAATGCCAGCCTTAAAATATCTGTCTGATAATTCCAATATATGGATCATTTCTGGCTTTGCATTTATTGTCTTTTCCCTTGAGAATTGCTCAGGTTTTTTTGGTTTTTGGCTGTTGAGGTTTTTTTTGTTTATTTGTTTGTTTCTTTTGTATATTGATTAATTATAGACTATTCCTGTTATAATTATGATGTGAGACTCTGTATTCTGTAAGAGTGTTTTTTTTTTTTTTTTTCTTGGCATGCAGTCAACCTGGTTAGGTTCAGACTGCAAAGTTTGTTTAGCTTTCTGTGAGCAATAGTTCCAGTATCAGGTCAATTCTTAAAGCCTGCTTCTTTTTGTCTACCCCATGTATGGCCCATTCAAGGGCTATTCTCGGATTTGGATGGTGGTTTATATTGTAGTTCAGTTTGTGAACCTGATGCTATTTGCCTCTTCCTGTCTTCCCCATGCATGCAGAGCTAAGGGTTGATCCCAGGACTTGTATCAGTTCATATATAGAATCAGGGAATCCTCTGTGTTCCCCCTCACCTTGCTGTTTGTTGTGCAGTTCTTTGCAACTAGAGCAAAGTGGCAAGAGAAAAGAGAAAAAAATAACAGATTCTGTCTACAATCTGTACATACCAGGAGCCCCTTTTTCTGGTACCTTTGGTCAGAGAGCTGTTTTCCTCTTGGGTTTTAGGCACCTGATCTGCCACTATGCAGTACAGCCCCATGGCAGTGCTACTTCACAACTTGGGCAGGGCTAGGCAGAAAGAGAGGGGAAAAATAATAAAAACACAGCTCCCTTATGCAAGGGCCCCTCGGCTTGGTTCTCTGGCTAGCTTTAGGGGTTTCCCCTGAAGTTTCTGCTTTCAGTGCCCCTCATACAGTTCAGTGATTCACCCCTCCTCACTCCACACACTTATTTCAAAGTTTGGTCTCAGAAGAAGAAAAGAAAAAATTAGAAACTCAAAATGGGTCATTATTCAAGTTTTGACTGTTTAGTCTCCTGCTCTTGTAACTTTGTAGAGTCTTCAAGTAGTTGCTTCTTGTATCATGTCTGGAGTTTTATTGTAATCAATGAGAGAGACAGGCTGTAGTGGGCTCATTTCATCTTAGCCAGCTCTGGAAATCCAAGAGATATTAAATACTCACTTGAGCAGACATATTTTATAGATTTTATTTTATTGACCACTCCCTTCTTTAAATTCCGTTCTTCACTTCCTCTAGGGTAGCATGGCTCTGTGGTTCTTCTCTCTTCCTCTTTTGGTGTTTTTTGGGGGTGCTATCCCACCTATCATTCTATTTACTGTCTTTAGGAGGAAATCATCAATTCTTACAGTTTCTGCTATGATTTGGGGAGTGAATGATTTGTAAACTGCTGTCTTCAGCCAGGTTCCTCTCCTGAGCCCCAGAGCCATATTTCTATCTACCTGCTGAACACCTTCCTCTGGATAGTCTGTAAGTTAGTAAAAACCAATAATGTCTAAAATTGAACTATTGCTTCACAACCCTTTCCACATCCAGCCCATAATCTCTGTCTTGGTCAGTGGCCAACAGTCGACCTGGGATCTACGCCAGAAGCCTTGATTCATCCCTGTGGGACTCTGCCCTCTTCGTCTAGCTATGATTGGATTCAGATGAGACCACAGCCATGAGACCTTCAGAGGTTCCCTGCTCCTTGCTTCTTACTTACCCTTTTCCTGATTCAATCCCTTGGCCTCTTTGGTAGTTTGTCTTCCATAGAAGACTTTTCTCAGTAAGGCAAAATCTGATCATTTAATTCTACTGCTTGCAGTCTTTCAAGACAGCATTCAAGCCCTGGGGCTGGCCCCTGACAGCCTGGCCCTCGCAAGCCCTTAAGCCCTTGTAGCCTCATCTTTTCCTTTCCCCACAACCTTCCTGTGCATCTCTCACATTTCTGAAAAGCTTTGCCTTTCATGCCTCTGTGCCTTAGCATCTGCTGATGTGCCAGCCTGCCTTGGTCTACCCCACAGCCCCCCTTCTCTTCAGCAAACACACCCTCATCACTCATTTCCAGCTCCAATAGCACTGACTTCCTAGGGTCCTCGAGCCCTTAGACCAGGAGAGTGCTTTTCCCTCTTGGGCCCTGTAACTCTGCATATACTTTTACTACAGCCCTTTGTCCCTGGCAGTGCCATCTTTTCATGCCTTTGCCTTAGTCACTAAAGTGTGAATGTAACATGTTCAGACTCTGACTTCCTTTCTTTACGCAAACAAACAAAAAACTCTCTCTTAACCTTATACCCCTCCTTAGTTACGCCTAATATACCTCTGCTTCCCTTCCCAGCCATCATTCTACCTTTCTCAAGCCCTAGTCTCTCCTTAACTTGTGCTAAGGTGGCTTCCCACCCTCAAGTCCGGAGAAAACAGTGCCTCTGTATTACCAAGCCCAAGGACCCTTTTTGCCTTCTGGTTCCTTGGTCATTCTGCAGCATTTGCAAATAAACAGATCTGTATCATATTGATCACATCCCTTTTCTTAAAGCTTTCCGTGTTGAAGTTCTTGCCACCATGTTCTCTCAAGTTCCTCCTCCTACCTCTTTTTTTTTCTGGCTTTGACACATGTCCATTATTCTCAGCTGGGCCCTGTGATGTTGGGGTCCCCCAAACGCCATCCTTGGCATTCTGCTGCTCTTCTCACTCTTATGCCCAAATAGCTGCACTCATCCCGTGGCTTCACCAAACTCCTAAATCCCAAGTAGTCAACTTTTTATTCAGTTTTCTTATCTGGTTGCTCCACATATACCTTACATTCAGTATGTCTAAAATCAAACTCATAATTATAATCTTTTCCCCAGACCTGTTCTTCCTGCCTAATTTTTTATCTTGGTAAATGATACCCAATGGAATATTTCTCTCACAAAATAACATTTTAATTACTGTTTATTGAATGCCTGCTATGAGCTAACATTTTTACCCACATATTATCCCTATAAACTAGGTATTAGTCCACTTGTTTTTTAGATGATAAAACCAGGACTCAAAGAAACCTGCCATGATGGCACAGATGGGAGGTGGCACTTCACATCTGACACTAATGGCCAAGTGTTAACTGCTGCGATATAGTCATGAAGCCCTCTGCATTGTTCCTTTCTTCTGGAATCCATCCTACACCTTCCATTTCTTCTGCCAGACCCTCACCAGTCTCCACTTGATTAATTCAACACCTTTCTGACCAGTCCCCCATCTTTACTTCCTTTCAATCTACTTTCCATACTGCTGAGTTGAGTAGGAGTTTGGTAAGATGTAAATCTCATTATATCTTATTTAAAAATCCTTCAAGGTCTCCCATGTCTTTCTGAATAAGTGAAGTTCAGACTTCTTAGCTTTGCTCACAGAGTTTGAGTGACTCGGGACCCTCTGTCTTTCTAAGTCAATCTCCCACCACTTTTGTCACTTACACCCCTGCACAGCCATTTTTCTCTCCAACAACCTGAAAACCCCTGATGTTCTGGCAGCGGATGGCATGGCTGTTCCTGTTTCCTTGTTGACTTGTGTTCTCACAGACTTAGATGCATCAGTGTATCTTCTAGGAAGCCCTCCACTGTTGCTACTCCTTCCCTAATACTCATTTGAGCTCACAGACCCCCCTCCTATGTCCTCCCCCAGCCTCTTCCACACTTAGTACACTCTACTAAGGTGGTTGTTAACAAGTACTGGACTGGAGGATATGGCCCTTCACGGCAGAGACCATATCTCATTCAAGTTTGTATTTGCTATGATTAACATACAGCAGGCTTCAAATAATGCTTACTGGATTAACTAATGATGAATGAATGTTTTCTTCATTATGATTCCAGTGTTTAGCACCAATTATATGTTTTAAAAAAGAAAAAAATCAGTTTCTTTTCAGATAGATAGAAATGAGTTGTTTTGGATCAGCAAACAGTTTGATTCAAATGGTTATTTTAGGAACTTAACTATGAAACCTAATTACTACACTTTTTTTTGTGGAAATTATAATTTAGGGTACAACTGGCTTCCTCCTGAAAAAAAAATGACAGAAGAAAATATATAAATACATAGACTATTTTTGAGTGCTTGGTATATGCCAGGCATTGTTATTAGCACATTTTATTTCTAACTTACTTACTTTTTATCCCAGAGTGTTATTTAATTCTCATTTTTCAGATAAGGAAACTATAACACAGAGAAGGTAAGGAACTTACTCAGGATCACAGAACTAGTAAGTGCAAGAGCTGGGATGTAAATGTAGGTGGTATGACTTCTAAGCCTGTGTTCTTAACCACAGTGTTTGGTATGAACATATATGGCTTGCCCCGGTTACAGCTCAATTTCTTGCCCCTTGAGATTTAGATAATATTTCCTGGAGGTGTCTAAGGTCTTGCCCCAAATTCTACATTCCCATAGATATCTCTTGCTCCAAATGCCTGCTTTTACCATGTTAATTCATTTTAAGGATCTCTTGCTGTCCCAAGTGAAGGAATTTACATTTTAGCAAAAAAAAAAAAAAAATCTTTATATTGAACATTAACCAATTTGGTTCTTAAAGGTCTTGGCCTTTCCATCACAGGGGACTTTATTTTCTAAAAATTTATGTGAATTATAAAATATATAAATTGAAAATATTATATAAATATATTTATATGTAAATGTTACATTAATACATATGTTAGCTCTATAAAACTAATTAAATTGATAAATTAAATTATATATTATAGTTTTATTATATATTATAATGTTATATATTATATATTATATAATTTGTTTTTGTGCTATACAAAGTGATTTAATACTGTAGGTCTTCTTCTATGATTCTTTTCACTGAACATTATTTTTCTAAGATTCCTTCATGATATTACTGTTTCATATTCCATTGGACAAACCAACATGTTGCATTTTATTTTCCACATCTTCTATTATGGACAGTAGGTCTATATCCAGTGTTGTTATGAACATTTTTATACATATCCTGTGGGGTATATGAGCAACAGGGTCTCTCTAGGGTATATGAAATTGCTAAGTATTGTGGAATGCAGATATACCTCATTACAAGTGACACATTGTTTTACAACTAAATAAATTTATACTTCCACCAGCAGCATATGCAGCATAGGAGATTTCTTAGCTTACATTCTCAATAAAACTTGGTATCACCAGACTTTTTAATTCTATCCAGTCAAATGAGTATAAAATGTTATCTTATTAGAGATTTAAATTTGCATTTTTCTATTACTAATAGGTTTTGAATCTTTTTATGTGTTTATGCACCAGTGGGTTTTTTTCTGTGTATACCTATTCATATCTTTTCATTTTTTATTGGTTTTTAAATTTTTCCTATGTAATAGTTGATACATATAGTAAAATGTATTTAACAGGTGTACTTTATAAGATGTAGCAACAGAACAAACCCCCAAGGACTCTCTACACAACTCAAGACTTCCAATATCATTTCAGTGTTATTGATTTGCAGGGGGTAGGATGGGGTGGTTTTTTAAATAACCTGATTACTGACCCCTTGTTTAGCAATTGTGTTAACAGGTATGTTGCACAGCTTGTTACTTGTCTTTTGCTTTCTTTATAGACAGAACTATTTAATATAAGAAAATGTTACAGTGTTTTATTTTCTCATTAGCTTGGCTAGTTTTGTTTTTACATTTACTTTTTGTCAATTACTTTACTGTTCTTTTTTTATATCAGACATTTTTTCTAAGATCCTATCTCTTTTTCCTGAAGTTATTTTATAGAAGTTCTTCAAGGGTAGGTCTATTAATAGTCAACTCAAGTTTTTATACCTAAAAATGTCTTTATTTCACCCTCATTCTTGAAAGATTGGCTAAGAACAGAAATATAAATGGAAAGTTATTTTCTCACATATTCCACTGTCTTCTGCTTTTCTTAATTGCTGTCAAGAAGTTTTGTCAGTCTAATTTTCCTTTTTTTGGAGTGATGTGTCTTATCTCTGCCTGTTTTTCAGATTTTCTCTTTTTCTTTGATAATTGTTTTATTATTATGTGTTTAAGTGTGACTTCTTTTTATTTCTCCTATTTGTATTACATTTGCTTTTTGTGGATTATTTTATCAATTCTGAAAAATGTTTTCACCTCTTTATCTCTTTCATATATTTCATTTCCTCCATTCTCCTTCTTTCCTTCTCCTGGGACTGATTGTACTTTGTAGGCCTTGTCTTTCCATCTTCCCTATCTCTTGCTCATTTTCTTATTCTGCCTAATTCCTTCAACTTTCCTTTCCAGTTATCTAATTTTTTCATTAGCTTTGTAAAGATTCCAATTGTTTTGTGATCTTTGATTAGGAGTGAATGTTTGCTCACTCTTAATCTGGAAACAAACAAAAAGACTCAGTAAGCATCAATTGAGAATGCTTTTTTTTCACATAGGATTTGTATTTGCTTCTCCTCAGGCTCATATCAGGTTGGGGCCACTTTTTTTTATATATATGAGAATGACAGTTTTATTTCTTTCTTAAAAATCCATATTAATTTAATTTTTCTTTTACATTTTTGTGCTGTTGGGGCTTCACATTCAATGATGAATAATAGTTATTATAAAATGTATCCTTTTATTTTTTATCACAGAAGAAAAGGTTTCAACATTTTGCTGTTAAGTACAAATGTTTCTGATAGTTTTAGTTTGTAGAATATTTTTATTAGATTAAGAAAGTTGTCTCAAATTCCTAGTTTCTGAGAGGATTTCTTATAAGTCATATTTGGACATTGTGTATATACATATGTGTGTGTATATATATTCAATAATAGTTGGCAAGGTTGAGACCATTTTTATCTCACCTGAATTCAGGGATTTCAGATTCAGCTCTAACCACCTTCCTCCAGCTAATAGTTACATTTACCACTCTTTGTTCTATTTTCAGGGTTCTCTTTTTCTTACACATGCCTATATACCCATACACATTCGTACTCTAGTCCATTAATTACTGTAACTCCAGCAATGCAACAGAAATTATATATTATAAAAGATCTAGTTGTTCCACTATAAGAGGACCCTTCAGAGAGTGTGGTCTGCTGTACAGCCAAAAGTAGAAATATCTACAGGGAACTTTTTACTGGCCAGCTTCACACCATCTTGCTAGCACCTCTCTCCATTTCCTCTCTTCCAACTCTCCTTTTTATTCTTTCCAAATCTCCTCCCACCTCTTAATTTTCAGCTTCCTCTCTACACTCCACTCTGAAGTCTTTTCACTTTTATGCAGAGCAGTTCAGCTCTCTTCAGCTTCTGTATTCAACCCTGGACATACCTCTGCAGATTTAAACTGATCAGCAGAAAAAAGGCAGGCCATGTAATAGGATCAACCCCCCCCTTAGAAGGCAGTTATAGCTGTAAAAAGCATTTTTTCCTCCATTTCATAAATTTTACTCACTAAGACTATATTAGCTGTCTTTCAGGTGCCTGGCACTGTCTAGAGCCCTGTATTGATTAATGTTCAATATGGCACTGTCTGGAGCCCTGTATTGATTAATGTTCAGTATGGCACTGTCTGGAGCCCTGTATTGATTAATGTTCAATATGAATTCATATCATTAGTGTTATGTTATCTTTAAGGTGAATCATGTAGTGAAAGCACTATATTAAAAACTCTAGATAAATAATATTTAACAATCGCAGAATGATTAGAATCTCAGTGTCTTTAAAGAAGTATGGAAAAGATTAGTCTAAGTAATTGAATGTGTTTATTTTAAAGGTGGTTTTTAGCTATTACTTTCTTTCCTAATAGTGGATCATCTGCAGTATGGTTTGAAGTTAGCGTTTAGGCTTTTACACTCATATTTTTGCAGTGGCAGAAATTAGAATAAAGAATGTGTATGCATTTCTCAATGTATATAAATGCAATTCAGAAAAAAATCTCTTTTGTAAACAGTGTCACTCTTACTCAGATGACCCTAACTAGAGGAACATCTTCTTTTATCTTATACCTTTAATGGAAAGCATTAAATGCAGACCAAATTTCTTTCACATGGTAAGAATTTATTTCCCTTACACTGGAGCTTACATCCTAGTGGGGAGGCAGACACTCAGCCATGGACACAGAAAACACTGCAAAGTAGTGATAAGTACTAAACAGAGTAGATGGAGGGCAGGTGGCAGGAAGGGAAGGCCTGCTGACCTGGATGAAGTGAGGAGTGAGCCGTACGGAAATCTGGTGAATCATTCTAGGCAGACAGAACAGCAAATGCAATGGCTCTGAGCTGGACTATGGTTGGAATATTTAAAAATCAACTTTAGTATGAAGCTAAACCTATTCTTGTCCACTCTTATATTTTTCAGGTATCCGTGATGTTTCTAAATGGAGTGAAAAAATAAGAAAGCCTCTAGAAACCCTATATGGGTATGACTACTTTGCAAAAACCTGTGAAAACTGGGTGGATGGCATGAAACAGTTTAAACATCTTCCAGATGGTAAGTTACGTGAACTGTTTAAAGGTTCCTTTGCTGATTCTAGAGGCTGCTTGAGTCCCTCCACTGATGCTCCAGAATTTCTCAGGGATTAATGCATTCTTCTACTATCCTTACACACTAATGTGTGAACAGAGGATGCTAGTGATTGTATACAAGTTCTCGTATATTAAATCTGCCTTAAACTAGAGACAGATCGTATCTATTGTTTATATTGATGAGTCTTTAATAACAGACTATTCTTTGTTCCTTTTAATCCTTTGTGTGTGATGACGAAATAATTCTCCAGAAGCCTCAGATAGTCTTTATTTTTAATTCCAGAATGAATAATTAGAAAACAAATGAGCTAAAACATACACCATATTTTTTTTCTGCTTTCACATTTAGATGTGTTACCCTAGGACAAAAAGGAGAGACTTTTTGTTGTGAACTTAGCCTCAGCAGAATTAGTATGAGAAGCGTGTTCAGTTCTTTTCCCTTCTTCAGAACTAAGTTTTATAACTTTAGCCTTAACAGATGTCTCTCAGTCTTTAACTGAAAAATTAATATGATTTCCAATTACAATAATAATAGACATCTTTAAGAAAAATTCTGAACTAAAGTCTATTTAATATGGATATTTATGTTTGTAATCTCTCATTTTTTTTAATTGCTCAAAAAATAGTACCTAAGATCTAATCCTGGAGCACATTCAGTTACAAATCGTTGTGATTGAAGGACCAATTCAATCTCTTAAATAATTGTTTCCAGAATGAGTAATCTGTCAAAACTTTCACAATGCAAAGAACATTTGGAAATGTTACTTTCTTGGTTTAAATTAAGACAGCAAATATATCCTGTTCAAATGCAGAATCCCCTCATAGAAACAGATCTTTGAAATGTTCTTCCCTCAGCTCTTCAAACAAACCAACAAAAATGCTATAAAACAATGTCTGAGACATTTCACCATTAAAGAAGGTGGTTGTGAAATGTAGACTTCTATGTTTTCTTTAAGGGAGAAGTAAAAAGATAGGAAGTCTCAAAGGTAGAAGCAGAATTAAATCAGCAGTTCAAAAATATGCCCTGTATATATTAAAATTAAAAACTGCTCTGCAAAAGGCACTTTAAAGAGAATGAGAAGATAAACCATAGACTGGGAGAAGATATTTGCAAAAGACCTCTCTGATAAAGGACTGTTATGTAAATATACCAAGAACTCTTAAAACTGACAATAAGAAAACAACCCAAAAGATGGGCCAACCCAAAATGAGATCCCACTATTCACCTATTAGAATAACCACACAGAGGAATTTTAGGTCAGTGAAAATGCTCTCTGTGTGACACCATACTGGATACATGTCATTATACATTTGTCCAAGCCCATAGAACATACAACACCAAGAGTGAACCCTAAAGAAAACTATGGACTTTGGATGATGATGATGTATCAGAGGAGGTTCATCCTTTGTAAAAATGTACCATTCTGGTGGGGTATGTTGGTAGTGGAGGAGCCCATGCACGTGTGGGGGCAGGGGATATCTGGGAAATCTCTGTACCTTCTTCCACTCAATTTTGCTATAAACCTAAATTCTAAAAAATAAAATCTAAAAAGAGAGAAAGGGAGTGAAAAAATGTCATAATATAGAGAATCTAATGTATAAATCATCTTAGACAAAATCAATGAACTACTCATCTTCATTCTGTGCTAATTAATTTGACAGGAGCCCTTTTTCATGATTTTATACTCAAGTTTATGGATGTTCAGATTAGATAGGGATTAATTGCACAGATTTGGAGTCAGACAGACCTGGGTATGAACTCTGGCTTTACCACTTGGCTTGCTGGTAGGATGGATTCAGGCAGATTTAGCTTCTCTGAACTGCAGTTTCCTGTCTGAGAACTAGAGATACAAATAACTACCTCATTAAGTTGTTGTGAGATTATGTATGTTCCACTTTGGCACAGTACCAACTATAGACTAAGTGCTTAATAAAAGTACAAGATTTACAAATAATTGTACATACTACATGAGTTAAAGCGTGTAACTTCTATAAGTGTTTCATGGGTATTAAAAAGTTTATACAGTTTCTAACACATAGTGAATGCTTAGTAATACCAGCTTTAACCATTTGAGTGCACAGTTGGCAGGTACATATCATCCCAAGGACAGGAGAGGGAAGCTTCAGAGATATAGATAAATATTACCTTGATCAACTTATCACCCTTTCATTTAGCACCTCCAACCAAAGAGTAGAGGAAAGACAGCACCCCCTGGGCCAGCCCCCACTTTCTCAGAGCTGCAGTGCTTTCTTCTTGACACAGCCAGGGAAAAAGGAGGAAGCAGAAGGAGCTGGCTTTATGGAGTTCCTGCTAGGTGCCAAGAACCTGGCATCTCTTTTTAACCTTATGGCCACCCCAGGGAACTGAGTAATCCCTGTTTGATGGAGGCAGCTGAAGCCCCAAGTGGCTAAGGAACCACCAAGACCTCACAGGCAGGAGATGGAAGGACAGGAACTAGAGCCCAGGTTGTACCATATTTGCCTTAGAAATGTTGTTATAAATGGGAGTGAAGATCTTATAATCTCTCAAAAGTATGATGGTCAGGAATGTCGTGGAGGCAGGAGGGATGAAGAGAAGCTTATTTACCATGTGTAAATTGTAACTTCATTGTGAGGTATATAAGTTTTGAGGGCTACCTGGGACCCAAGGACCACTTAAGACATTGTTTCACAAGCAAAGCTTTTCAGATGCCAAGCATCTATCATTGCTTGACAAACTGGGAACTGCCCCTATATAATATGTAGAATTGTGGGGGTTTTGTTTGTTTTTCTTACTGTTTTAAATGAATTATGAATTTAAATCAGGCAAAACTGTTTGTTCACTAGTAGATCTTTAAACAAACAAACAACAGCAGAGAAACAGAAAGGGAAACTGAAAGAACGTTAGAGCTGGAAGACACTTAGACCTTATCTGATCCAAACCACTGATTTTACAGTCGGAGACACTGAGGTCCAAAGAGAGGCATGACTCACCCGAGCTTTCTGTTCTCACTTTGTGGAATGCTCACATTAAAGCTGGCTGGCTAGCTCTATGCATTTGTCTTTCAGGTAATATCTGCCGGCACTTGCTGCCCCTGGTTCAGTGCCCCACCTTAATTGTGCATGGTGAAAAAGATCCGTTGGTCCCACGTTTTCATGCTGACTTCATACATGAACACGTGAGAGGGTCACGGTAAGTCCAGTCTCCACTTCAGTACTCTGTGCCTCAGAGGCTTCAGAAGGAAACAGGAGAAGCTATAGTAAGGAAAAGAAACATGAAAGTTGGGGTTTTTAAGAGCATACCTCCACCCCCATTTGCCAATATCAATGAATAGTACCATTGTATTTAAGGTGCCATAGAAATACAGAGCACAAGGAGCCCTGATTTGTGGGTAAACAGAAGGAAAGGACTTCTCAGACAAATGTCTCAGTGCTATGCTAATATGTGCTAAGTTCTGTAACCTGGTGACAGTTTAGATTTATAGGAATCATTGTTATCAGAACAATTTTGTATAATTTGGGAATTTTCATATTAGTTTATCATTATAAAAGCATTATTTACCCAGTAAAGAAAATTTGTAAAATCAAAATATTAAACACATTGTCTTTTGCTTGCTACCTTTTTAAATTCTCTATTATTAGCATTTTTGTGTTTCTCCTTTCTAATACTTATTAATAATATTTTTTATTTTTCAGTTATAGTTGGCATACAATATTTAGTTCCAAGTATACAACATAGTGATTAGACATCTATATAATTCACAAAATGATCACCCCAATAAATCTAGGACCCCTCTGACACCATACATAGTTATTACAATATTATTGACTATATTTCTTATGCTATACTTTCTATCTTCATGATTGATTTGTAACTACCAATTTGTACTTCTTCATACCTTTCCCCTTTTTCATTGATGCCCCCAACTTCCTCCCATCTAGTAACCCTCAAAATGTTCTCTATATCTATGAGTTTGTTACTGTTTTTTGTTTGTTTTTTTGTTCTTTGGATTCCATATGTATGTGGAATCATATGGCATTTGTCTTTCTCCATCTGACTCACTCTACTCAACACAACACCCTTTAGGTCCATCATAAAATATCTTTTTCCATCCACTTTAAGTCTGTGTGTGTCTTTTACTGCATATGTAGAAATATTGTTTTCTTATCCATTCAGCCACTCTATCTTTTGGTTGGAGCACTTCATCCTTTTCCATTTGAGGTAATTGTTGATAGAAATGTAGTTATTACCATTCTTTATTCATGTTTTTAATACATGTTTTTTCTTCTTTTTAAAGAAATCCTCCAACATTTTCTGTAATACTGGCTTGGTGGTGATGAACTCCTTTAGCTTTCTCTTGTCTGGGAAGCTCTTTATCCTTTGATTCTAAACGATAGCTTTGCTGGGTAGAGTAATCTTGGTTGTAGGTTCTGGCTTTTCATCACTTTGAATATTTTGTGCCGGGCCTTTCTGTCCTGCAAAGTTTCTGTTGAAAAATCAGCTGACAGTCTTATGGGTGCTTCCTTAAAGGTACCTATTGCTTTTCTCTTGCTGCTTTTAAGATTTTCTCCTTGTATTTAACCTTTGGCATTTTAATTATGATGTGCCTTGGTGTGGGCCTCTTTGGGTTCATCTTGTTTGGGACTCTCCATACTTCCTGAAGTTGTATGTCTATTTCCTTCACCAGGTTAGGGAAGTTCTCTGTCATTATTTCTTCAAATAGGTTTTCAATTCCTTATCCTCTCCTCTTTCTGGTACTCCTATTATGCAAATGTTGTTAACTTTGATGTTGTCCCAGAAGCTCCTTAAACTATCTTCATTTTTTTGGATTTTTTTTTCTTGTTACAGTTCTGATTGGGTGTCCTCCACTACCCTATCCTCTGTATCGCTGATTTGATCCTCAACTTTATCTGCACTGTTGATTCCCTCTAATGTACTCTCATCTCAGATATTGTTTCCTTAATTTCTGACTGGTTCCATTTTATGTTTTTCCATTGTTATGCTTTCTGTTTCTTTGTTAAAATTCTCAATGAGTTCATGTATTCTTTCCCTAAGTTCATTGAGCATCCTTATAACCAGTGTTTTCAATTTTGCATCTGGTATGTTGCTTGTCTCCATTTTGGTGAGTTCTTTTTCTGGAAGTTTGTTCTGTTTTCATGTGAGACATGTTTCTTTGTCTCCCTGTTTTGGCTGCCTCTCTGTGTCTGTTTCTATTTGTTAGATAGGGCTCCTAAGTCTCGCAGTCTAGCAGAGTGGCTTTATATAATTGGTGTCCTGTGAGGCCCAGTGGCACAACTCTGGGAGGGATCCAGATGCAGGCAAAGTTCAGCTGCACCCTGTGCCTTTCTCGGGCCGCCTGGTAAGAGTCATCAAGCAATCCACATATGGCTGCCACCTGTGCTGGGCTTGTAGGTGCCTCAAGGGGCCAACTCAGAAACTGAGGCTGGCTGTCACGGGGTTTGGAGCTTCTCAGCAAGAGATATAGGGCACGCCGAGGCCAAATGTTGCCCCTTTGGGTTTTGTGAGCCTTTGAGAGATTTTCTCAGTATTTTTTAACATAGAAATAATTATATTCTATATTTAACCCTGATTCCTGTTTGTTTTTTTCCACTTAAAATTATGTCGTAAACTTTTTGTGTTATTTTAGCCTTAGTATGTACACACCAGATGAGATACCTGTTATTCAGAATCACCAAATACCAACATATGCTAAGTCATGTTGGTGGCTCACATGATTAAATAGCATTCTTGTTTCGGCCAACCAGCTTTGGATATCGAAGAAGGTTATAAGACCTGTCAGCAGAAATTTTGTTCTTTAATCCTATACATTTTTGTATGGAATGAATAGAAATTTATATTTTAAATACTTTGGCTGATATAGGAGCCAGCTTTTGCTAGCCAAAATAAATAGCCAGCTATCTTGAGATGAAAATTCAAAATTGAATAAATTTAGTATTTCCTTTTATGCAATGGATGGGTACATATCCTGAAGAAGAAAATGAGATGTGACCAGGAGATAGTGGCCTAATTTTTTTTTTTTAACAAATATACTGGAAAATAAACATCCAAGTGAGCCTTGACCCCCTTCAGAAACTAGGTATTAATTCCAGAGATATTGTATTACTCATGATATCTTTGAAATTCTATGGAATTCTTTTGAAATTGGCTTTATTAGCAGCCTATGAAAATTATTCTCCCTCACTTGCATTCTCCCTTCTTTCTTCGCTCCCTCCCTCCCTTTCTTTCTTTTCCCTCTCCCCTTCTCTCCTTTCCTCCTTTCCCTCCATGACCTAATTTCTGATGCCTGCTGAGGGCCAGCCCTGCCCAGCATTGTGAATACTTGTTTCTATCCTGAGAGCTCCCACAATTTGGCAGGAAAAGCAGACTCAGAAGCAGGTTCATCACTTTCTAATTATACTAATTATACTATTCAGGATATATTTTAACAAATTTTTTGGAGAATTTTTAAATGTAGGGGGGATGCTTCTTATTCTACAATAAAATACTATTGCCATAATCCTGTATAAAGCATTTTACATATACTATCTAATTATACTTCACAACTATATTATGGAAGAAAATGTTTTCCTCATTTTAGAGGTAATACTATCAAGGCTGAAAGATACTAAGTAATTGTCCGAAATGGTATAGCTAATAAATGAAATTTTTTTTTTATTTTTTTCCTCCTAATATAGTGCTTTCTTCCCACAGCACAACTGCTTCTCATAAACATACTCTTATTTTAATGTGTTGGTAAGATGCTTGGATTACATGCTTGCTGATCTGGTTAATTGTTTTCTAGCTTCAGAAAAGACAGAGTTTTGCACATTGACTCTGGCTTGTGTTCCCTTGGAGAACCAGGTTCAGTAAAAGTCAGTCTACAAGAGAGTTTAATATAGGAAATCTGTTTTAAACCCATCTCCTAGCAACAGAATACATCAATATGAGAGAAAAATATTCCCTTTCGGTTCCAATGTTAATTGTTTTAGAATATTTTGTGGAAGATCATTTTCTGAGGGCAGTATTCTTTGGAACAAATCAGTTGAAGATAAAATGTTATTAGCAATGATTATTTAAAATGGGCTTGCATTTTACACCTAACTACCTTCCCCTACTAGAACAGCCCTTTATGTTGGGCATAAACTTACCTAAAACAGCGTGTCTTATTTTGGACCCCACAAAAGAAAGGTGGATTCCTCGAGCATCAAAGTCATACTATGATTCTATACACCATACCACTTGACAACAGGAAAGCAAAACAGAGTGTAGCAAGCTCCAGTGAATTTGTATTTTGTTACCTTGCCAGGTACATTTATAACTAAACTTAAAGGCACAGTGTATCCTTCCAAAGATTTTACCAACAAATAGATATCACATATGAAACCAATGCCTTTCTTTTCTCAGAAGGAGGCTAATGAAGGGTGGGGTTCAGCAGGCCTGCTTCCTGCTCATGTTAATTTGTCTCTCTTTTCTTTCTTTGTGGGAGAAGAATGATAGAATCTCTAGGAAGCAAAGAGGCTTTAGAGATCATTCAAGTTCACTGGTTTTAAATTTTCTTTTTAGCAATTGACCCCTTCCCCCTAACAAACTCTTAGGCAGAAGTCCAAGATAGAAAACATAAAGCAAGAACTGCTCTGATTACAACAGTGATGGGAAGCAGATGCTGCCACTTTGATTCGCCTTGTCCTGACCCAGCCCTATGCATCTCCTGCTTGTCCAGCTCTCCCTCTTAAGACTCAAAAGCGCTGACGTCACTCACCACCTGTCTAGCTAGCCAGCTTTTGCTTGGGCGTCTCCTGTTACCAGACATGCATCACCCATGAGGCCAGCCCTAGCTCGTTTTCAGAGAATTTGCATTGAGCAGAGGTTAGCACCCATCAGACTCTTTGGAGTTGGGGCAGATGGGCCCTGGGATGCTGTGGGGCTCAGCCATCTCAGAAGAAGATATGAATACTACATGGCTTGTTGAGCCATGTGTGTGCTCACTATGTATATTAGCCTGCTAGGGCTGCTATAACAAATACCACAGACTGGGTGGCTTAAATAATAGAAGTTTATTTTCTCACAGTTCTGGAGGCTGGAAGTTTGAGATTAAGGTGTCAGCAGGGTTGACTTCTTCTGAGGCCTCTCTGCTTGGCTTGTAGTTGGGTGCCTTCTCCTTGTGTCTGTGTCCTAACCTTCTCTTCTTATAAGGAGACCAGTCATATTGCTTTAAGGGCCCACCCTAATGACCTTATTTTAACTTAATCACCTTTTAAAAGACCTATATCAAAATAAGGTACTAGGGTTAGGACTTCAACATATGAATTTGGGGGAATGTGGTTCAGCCCATACTAGTATGTTTCTGAGGAGATGGTCATGTCTCCGGAATTAGAGGCCCAACAGATGTCAGGAGGCTCTGTCACTCACTGTGTGCCCTTAAGCAGTGTACATATATTTCTTTACTCCATTTTCTTGTATGTAAAATGGGGACGGTAATATCTATTATCTCAAAATATTTTTGAGGAAGGAGTGAATATTTGTACGTTTAAGCCTTAGTATGAGCTCAATATACAGTAGCTGCCACTTTTGTGTATGGAATGCCATTGTGGGTGCAGGTGACCAGGAATCCCAGGAGACAGCCAGGGTACAGCTTGACAGTTGGTCAGAGGCAAGTTGCCTTCTGTACCACGTTCAGCACCATTATTAGAATAGGTGTGTGGGTGTATTAGAGTTCTCCAGAGAAACCGACAGGATACATAAATATACCACACACACACACACACGTTTACTTTCTATAAGGAATAAGGAATTGGCTCATGCAGTTATGGAGGCTGAGATGTCTGGCAGTTGGCGGGCTGGAGCTCAGTCAGGAAGCTGGAGACCCAGAGAAAGCGACAGTGTTGTTCTAGTCTGACTCTGAATGCCTGCGAACCAGGAAAAGCTAATGTTTTAGGTTGAGTCTGAGAGCGTGAAAAAGCTGATATCTCAGTTCAAAGACTATCAGGCTGGAGGAATTTTCTCTTAGTAATTCCCTCAGGGGAGGGTCAGCCTTTTAGTTATATTCAGGCTATCATTGAATCAGGCCTGCCCACACTGGGGAGAGCACCTGCTTTCCTCAAGCTACAGATTTAAATGTCAGTCTCAACCAAAAACACCTTCACAGAAACACCCAGAATAATGTTTGACCAATCTAGGCATCTGCGGCCCAGTCAAGTTGATGCATAAACTCATCATAATAAAGTTGATATGGGGGAGGGCAGTGGGCATGTGCTGCTCTCCATAAAGGTCTTGGCCTGTGGTGGGCTCACTGGAAGGTGTGCCAGCAGGGTGGCAGTGGGTTGTGCCTGGGCTATCTAGGTAGTAGTCTAGATGCTGTCCTCTGTCTGAATCACAGAAGGGAGGAAAGGTCTCTTTCTGTAGCTTTCTGGGCTCTTCAAGTCTGGCCACCAGTGGTAAGATACCCCCAGACTTCCAAGGCAGGCCAACAGGAGCCACACCACTAGCAAGAATCAAGTGAATTGACCTAGGTGAAAAAGATTTCATGCTGGCGACAAAGGTTCGTTTCCAGCTCTGTAGTAAAGTGAGCCAGGACACAGGGGATAGGATGACATTGAAAAAAAGATGGCTTCCTCAATTTCATATCTAGGTCACTTCCAGCTTCAGAAGAGTTATGGCCTCCCCTCTCCTAACTGGCATGCCCTATCTCTCCCTTTCCTCCTCCTCCCAGGTACTTTCTCATCTATTTCCTCATCTCTACCTGCTTGCTGCTGTAGTTGAAGGGAAAGCAGTCAGCTCAAGACTCACTTCTGGTTGGGTTACAGGATTAATCTAGTCCTTACAAAGTTGAGTCCTTTGTATTTCAGAGAGTGGGGTCTCATCCTTTCTAGAAAAACCTTACCCATGACATTTTGTAAAATCACTCTTGAGATAAGAATCTTCCAATTAGAATGGTTCATTTTAGCATTAATACAAATAAATTGTTTTCCCAAGTCAGAGAATTTCATTAATATGCTGCACATAATTAGAACCTTCATAAGGACTTGTATACATTGTAAAGTGTGATATAAAGAGAATAATAAAATAATAGCAAATGTTTATTAACTGTTAACTGCCCAAAGACCCTGTGTTGTGTGCCTTATATGTGTTATCTCATTTCATCTTCAGAACCATCCTTGTAGGGTAGATGCTATTACTATCCCTATATTCCAGATGAGGAATTACAGCTTACAGAGATGATATAATTTAGTATAGAGCCCAGGCTAGTTAGATCAGACATGTCTTGACCCCATAAAGTCCATGCCTTTCACACTGTGATATCACCTCTAATTATATTCAGCTGTGATCAAAAGAAAGTTTCCAGTCCAGCCAAAAGGCCTCAACTAGGTTTCTGTATTCCCGGCAGGTTTGGCAAGGCTTTCCTTTCCACATACCATTTAAAAGCATTAATCCAGCAGACCCTGACAGCGAAGAAGGAGTCCACTCCAAACCATAGCATTACTAAAAAAGCAGTCTCCGAGGGAGTTTTGTTTCATTCCAATGCTTAAGACATGGTTCTGCTTGAGAAAAAACTTCTCGGTGAGAAGTCTGCTTCCCCAAACCCAAATGCCTGATTGGCTCTTGGACTGAGAGGAAAGAGCTTGCCCATCAAGTCCTCTCCTCCACTCCTGCTATACCGGCTTGAAGGAGATTGTGGTCCACTCGTTATTACCTTTTCCTTAGATGGGGCTTTCTAGAAGGAGCAGAGAATAATTAATAAAAAGGGGCTATTGTTGGCAACCAGGTTTGAATGGCCTTGGAAGGATTGCCGCAAAGTGACAGGGCCTCCCTGTTAACGACACTGCTGTCCAGTTTTCATAACAGAACAAATAGATCCTGGTACAAAGAACCAGCAGCCTACTTGGTTTTCAACTAAAACGAAAATGCTCACAGACTTACTGACAACTCTTATGGGTTTGTAAGTATAGTTTTATGACATCCAAAGTGGAGGAAAGAAAATGCTACAGCACATTACTTATGACCTTGTTCCTATCTGTAGCTCTCAGAGCTTGATTTGAAAGCTATAGGTTAGACTGAGTAAGGGAAGGTAACACCATTTCTCCTTCACTACCTTGCCCATAAAGTGCAAGATTCCAGAAGTTTCAAGCAGAAGCAAAGTGACCACTGAATTTATACTGTGAGGTTAGACATTTTAATTTCTCAAAGGATCTAGAGTCATATCTCCTCTAAAGTTGCCAGATCCAAAGAGGAACCTGCCTTGGCAAATAGAAACTTTCATTTACCCTCTCGGAGGCCCCTTCATTTCCAGTTAAACCATGTGTTTGACAGTGAGGGATTTTCTACTGATTTTCTTGGGAGATGTGATTGCTTGAAAACCACTCTCCATGGAGCATGTGATTAGATCCTTTTCTTATTTGGATGAAAATCTAGGTCAGCAGTACAGTTGTTACATCACTTTGACGGTTATATATTTACTCCTGCCTGGTGCGGTGCCATTCCCAAAGAGGAACACACAATATGCTTTACGTATAGTGGCCCTTCTGTAAGAACTAAAGGAGGAGGATATATTAAGGACCTTGAAATGACCCCCAAAGGTATCAAGGAGAAGAGCACTTCTCTACATACCCTCACCTGTCTGTCCATCCATCCATAATTCAGTGCAGTTCTGAATGTAGGTGCCTCGGAATGAATCTCCCACATATTTAATGAAGGTGTTCTAAATTTTATTTCCCTAAGACTTAGAGTATTTTAATGGAAGAGTGCAGTCAACACTGAGGCTAAAAAGAAAAGATTCACAGCTGGTATCTCTCCTTCCTGGGGAATCTGAACAAAATGTAGAAATGGGGTAGGGCAAGTGACAACCAGTGTGGCTATCTACAGAGGAGGACTCGCAAGTTGGGCAGATTATGGTCTCTGCTTCCACATCCAGCTTTGTGCACATTAGAGGATGCAGTTGAGCCTAGACATGCCCTTCTACGACCTTTGAGCATCCTTGGCAGGTGGTTCTTTGTTTTCTGAAACCAGAGGCCTTGAACATCTGCAAGACCTGTAACTTGCGTGGGGCAACTGGGATTCTGTCTTTGGGGTTGGTGTAGCTTGCCCTTCTTTTCTGAACAGCATTAAAATTGAATTTGGAATGTTCTAGTTACCATAAGAGGCATTATTAACTTTCTCAAGAGCCTCAGAAAAATGCCAACAATATAGCCTTCTCAATAGATTATCTTGACTGTCTTAATAGCATCTCCTATGTGATTGAGTTGCAAGAGGCCTGACATCGTCCATGCACAGCTCTGTTCCCCAGCACCCTTTCCCATGTCCTCCATCCTGCTCACTGAGGTCCTTAGAGCTCTCAACCCCTAGGTGGTGAAAGATCAGAGAATTAGGCAGTGTGGTAACTAGCGTTTTGCCCCAGTATGGTCTCAGTTATCATTGTGGACAAAACAGCTCAAACTTGCATGTATATCCTAGAAGCTTTGTTGAAAACTTTATTTCTTCACTTGTATAGCCAATAAATAAAATATAGACCTCAGAGAAGGCTACTTTTATTAAAGAAATTGCAAACTAGCCAAGTTAGACCAAACCCTATTGAAATGAAGAAGCCTTACGAGGACAGTGAAGTTTGCCACAAAAGACATATAGTGACAGCTGCAGAACAGAAGGTTGCTGATGCAGGCTCCAGCCACCCTCAGAGTCCTAAGGAACACTTACTCACCCTTCATCTAGTGGCTTGTAGTTAATCCTCCAAAAAATGACAGGCTGGTGGTAGCTGAATTGATTTGAGTTTTTCATTGCATAGATGCCCCAAACTCACCTGTTCCAATCCAGTGGATTCTGGATATTTTGTATTTTATCTTCCTTACTTTTTTTTAAAATCAACTTTATTAAAATGATTTTTTTTTTTTTTAGGTAACCACCAAGTCATATACCCCACTATCAATCAGATTTATAGTTAAACCACTTGTTACATAATACAATTCCAAATACAGTGTGTGCTGTTACTGTCAAGTCAACCCCCAGACTGTCCTACACCCTGAGTATGTATTCAGGGAAAGTTTATACTATATACCTTTTATTTTCTCCCCTGTAGTAGTCATGAAAAAATGTGGCAGGTTTTGACTTTAGATTTCCATGCAGTGTTAAGGAGGGTAAGAGGTTTTAAATGGTGTGCCATCGATCATAAGCTTTTCTTTTTTAGGTTGCATCTGATGCCAGAAGGTAAGCACAACCTGCATTTACGTTTTGTGAACGAATTCAACAAATTAGCAGAAGACTTCTTACAATGAAAATGTCCTGAGAACATGTCACCTGGCAATTCTTTAATGTGTGGGCTCAGGCTTGTTGCTTCCTTTGAAACCTACTCCCAAGTGACACCTCAGTTCACCTGTCTTCCAAGCCTTCTACTCCCACCTATAGCTGCTGCTAGTCCAATATAAAGACATTTAAAACATCTTCTAGCTTTAAGCACTAAAGAAATTAAATCATATTTTTAATATTAAGTTGTGATTTTCTACCATTGTCTTAAAAAAACCTTCCTATCATGAATTACTTTCAAATAAATCTTAAACGAAGCATTTCTAGTGTTTGTGACTGCTATTTCAGGCCATCTTGAATTTATGCTGCACCTTTTATCTGAGAGGTACAAGGGCTCACTGGTCTTTTTATTTGTATTTATGATGTTGTTCAAAGGGAAGTAAAGAAACAGGAGAAAAGTCCCTTGCTTAAGGTCCTCAAGTCCACATTCTCAGAGGATTGCTGTAAATACAGCAAAAGGGAGATTTGCTTTATCCTCAGATCTCTATTCATTCCCTTAAGTTTATTAGA